>JAAIXI010000247.1:756474-1054941 GCA_013403645.1 Heliconius nattereri | reverse complement strand
GCCGTGCCCGTACATGACACGGTAGCCCTTGCCCACTTGTCGCAGGTGTAGGGCGATGTGCCTGCGCGTCGTTTTGCGGCGACGCCCTAGCCGTACCCAGTCTCTTATGTTGTCGGTCCATTTAATTGGCGGTTGGCGGTTTTTAATTGGAGCGACTGCCGTCGGACCTCCAAAACCCCTTTGTGGGGAAAAACCGAGGGGAGAGGAAAATAGAAGGGGTAGGATAGATAGAGGAGGGAGCTAAGGAAAGGAGGAGGGGAGGGGGGGAGTTAGGACACCATTCTTACGGACTGGATGAGGATGTAAGAGTGGCGGCTCGAGGATCCGGGGTCGCGTACCCGTATGCCCACAAACAAATATCGGACAGATATTAGTCAGGACATCCTCTGGATCAGTAAACTTTACTTTTGTCTACAGGCTTAACAATCGCGTATTTCGAAAACTTATCTATAACCGTAAGGTAGCATTGTCTCTCTAATGACATAAAATCTATGTGCCATACTGACATAGGTTCATATGGAGTTTCTGTCTCTAATGCTAATGTATTATATGGATGTCTTTTATATTTCTCTTTCTTACATAATTCACAATTTAAAATATATCTCTTAATAATCTTTCGCATATTTTCATAGTAATATTTTTCCCGTCATTGCTTATAAACACTTTCAATACCTGCATGTCTGTTATTTAATAAATGACATTCTTTAATCAAATGTAATTGTTCCTCTTTATTATCAATCTCTATTAAAGACTTAGTATACCTTACTGGCTTAAACTTACTATGATCAAAATATTTCCTATATACTTCTGAAACTTTAAAATACAATTCTTCATTAGGAATTATAAATGCATATTATTCTTTATTTAAATATTCTAACATAAAATTTTTAATAACTTCTTCCTCATTATTTGGTGGAATATAAAAATACCACATTCTTTTTTCATATTTTGCGTTTTCGTAAGGCGCACTTTCAAACACTACACGTCTTAAACGTTTCGGTGGATAACTGTGAATAATTGGTATGCCACTATCACTGTCTTGTTGGCATGAATGTATTGTATTACGTAACGATCTATTGTCTGAAAGCCGTGAACTGGACTCTGTATTTACAGGAAAATCCGTTTCATATGGTGTACTGTCTAACGATATTTCCTCACCACATTGAGCTTGTAATGAATCCGAGCTCGTATGGAATATTTGAACTCTACTTAATGCATCCGCTACGTGATTCTCTTTACCTTTTACATGTTCTATACTATAATCATAATCTTGCAATTTAAGTTTCCATCTAGTTAATCTTTGATTCGGTTCTTTTAATTTAGACAACCATATTAATGCCTTGTGATCCGATCTTAATAGGAATTTCCTACCATAGATATAAGGTCGAAATTGCGTTACGGCCCATAATATTCCTAATAACTCTTTTTCCGTAGTATTATACTTCCTTTCAGTATAATTTAAAGTCCTCGATGCATATGCTATCGGATGTTTTTCTTGGCTTAATATTGCCCCTAACGCTACATCTGATGCATCCGTTGTTACTACGAAAGTTTTATTAAAATCTGGAAACGCTAAAATCGGAGCGTTCGTTAATAATTGCTTACAATAATTGAATGCTGCCCTATAATTTTTATGATTAATATCTATAATTGCATTTTTCTTCTCTGTTTCGCGTCTGTTAAAGGCTTTATTATTTTACTTAAGTTTGGAACGAATTTTCTATAATAACCTATCAACCCTAAAAAACTTCTTAACTCTTTCAACGTTCTAGGAACGGGAAATTTATTAATCGCCTCTATCTTTAACTGATTCGGCTTTAGTCCGTCTTTGTTAAGAACATGACCTAAAAATTCAATCTCTTCCTCCATAAACACACATTTATTTTTATTTAATTTCAAATTTGCTCTCCTTAACGCTTCAAATAAATCTTGTTGTAAATTATTTATATGTTCCTGCTTAGTTTTTGAGTATATTATTATATCGTATAAATATACTAAACATATATTTCTACCTATTTCCTTAATTAACACGTTATTCATCATACGCTGAAACGTTGCAGGCGCGTTTTTAAGACCAAAGGGCATTCTCAAAAATTCATAATGACCGTTAGGTGTACTAAATGCAGTTTTTTCTATTGAATCCCTGTCCATAAGAATTTGATGATATCCTGATGTTAAATCGAGAGTTGTAAAATAATTATTTCCTTGTAACTTAGAGAATAACTCTTCTATGTTCGGTAAGGGAAACTTTTCAGATTTAGTTTTCTCATTTAAGCGTCTATAATCAATCACCAATCTCCATTTCTTAATACCTAGTTGATCTATTTTTTTCGGTACGATGTGTACAGGGGATGACCACGGGGATTCCGAAGGCCTAATAATTTTTTCGTCTAATAACTTTTTAATCTGTTAATTGACTTCTTCCTGTTGAATTTGTGGTAATCTAAACGGTCTTTGATAATAGCTTTTCAATAGCTGACATATTTATCTTATGCCTAATAGTAGTTGTCGCGCTATTAGAGACATCTTCAGTAAATAAAAATATTTCCTCGAAGTCGGAAATCAGCGAGCCTATTGTCATCGACATCCAAATGTTCATGTGCCCCAACATGTGCGGCTGGGTTCTCGTAATGCTTTCAAAGGACTTTCTCTCGGAGTCATAAATCTACCAAGGGCCCACAAGCCGTTGGGCACTTGTTTTATATTTATTATCTTTTATTTGAACCATGTGTTACAACAATGTTAGACTAGGTTGACTTGTGGATAACGAAACGAATAAACAAAACAACACTAATGGGGATACCCATAAGATGGCAACAAGTCGTCGATCGAAACACATATATTTATATATATGTAAAAGGACTTCTCCTCATTGACTGAGGTAAGACGCACGCACAGGCGTAACACAGATTTTTTTTTTAGTTTCGATGCATCGCAGAGTGGACTCGCGGGTTCTGGCACACTTCCGAAGAAACGTATCCGTAACGTAACCCTATCCCACCGAAATCATAATACTAACCGCTGATGGTAGAAACGAGAAATTGGAATAATGGAAAAAAAATTAAATCGCCACTGATTATTATAAAATTTGAAATTTAGACTAATAAAAATATTTCATTGAACTCATGTTTCGTGGTTTATGTTAAAGGTTCGTTTAGACGTCTGATTTTCACAACTTTTTTATTGTTATCTTGAGCTAGTAGTATGTATTCGTTGGTTCTGGCGCAAGCGCCAGCGCTTCTTCGGAAGTGTGTCAGACCCCGCGAGTCGACTCGTCAATGCGTCGAAACTTAAAAGAAAAAAAAAAAAACAAGGTCTCTTTCTTGCATTACTCATCACCTAACGACGCCACAGTGCCTGTCTCTTTGTCGCTATGTTGACTATTAAATACTTAATGCAATTTCTCTCATTTTAATCTCAGCGTCAGAAACCACGATACAGGACTGTGTGCTAGAACCCGCAATATTAAATCGGTTTCTACAACATGATTTTCTAATTACAATCTTTATGAATTTATTTAGTCTAAATACTTCCATTATATTTTTTATTATATAATGTTTCAAATAATGGTGCGCCGGTGAAACAATATTTTGTTTCTTAAAAACTTCTATAACTAATATATATATATATATATACACATCATTACTAGGTTGTTCAGTGTCTTCTTGTTAAGTACTATTGTGCGAGTGTTGTCTAGTAAGTGCTAACCACATGTAAACCATTATGGATGTGAGTATTACTTTTTATTCATGTTATTTTGTATTTTACTGTGATTTTTTACAACTTGTGTTTTTTACCACTCTCTAACGATTTTTAGGTAGTGTAGAAATTTATTTTATTTTATACTCATTTTCCTTTGTATTCATTGTTGTAGCTTACGTGTTGCTTGGGTGGGAATAATGCAGAATACAAGGAAAACCTGTATATAATCATTATTACTTACTGCTTGTCCACACTTTTACCAATGTTGAACAAAGTGAAATTCATCTAATTGTGAATCAAAAGTAGTACAGTCTTTGACTGTATACTTGTGAATTTATCATTGAAAACTTCCATAGCATATTCTGCTGATTCAACAATCTCACAAATTTCATCCAATTCCTTTTCAGTCCAGCAATTACTTTCAATCCCCTACTCTTTAGTAAATAACACACTAGTAACATGACCAGAGTCAGACATGTTGAACTACGTAAACTGCAACAATGAATACAAAGGAAAGTGAGTATAAAAATATAATAAATTTCAACGCTTTCTACAACGTTCCAGTGCTAAAAAACACAAGTTGTAAAAAATCACAGTAAAATGTTTCCATGTGGTCCGCACTTACTAGTCGACACTCGCACAGTAGCTAGTAAAGTAACATTAAAATTCCACCCTAATACTATTAAAAAAAAAGTGCGTAAGGGACGACTTTAGTAAAAACTAATTTTGATCTGCCCTTGTTCTACCATTTTCCATAGTGCGGCGCGCGTCTGAACGCACCATTAGATTTGTTGGGCAATATTAAGTTTTGTTTTGCACTTGCAGTTGTAATTAAGCACAGGATGTGCATGGACGTGTCTGTGCGCAGTGAATATAAGTGCTTGTTTAATTGAAATATAAGTGTTTGTTTATCAATTTGAAGTGCATTGAGATTGTCGTGCTGATTTAATTAAGATAATCACTATTGAGAAAACACACTATTAAAGGTATGTGAATAATATCAACTAACTTTTAAGTTTAGTATAACACTTTATTATGCGTTAAAATTTAGTATAGTATACGCACAATAGATATATTAATATATTTATTAATAAATATTGTATACTCAGACCCGCGGCTTCGCCAGCTTTCTTACACGATTAATTACTTAATACATTGATTTTCGTTCGTGTTCTAATTAATGTGCTCGAATTTATTATTTTAAATTACTATTTTAAAAGCTTTGTTAATTTTTTATTAGTTAACCGACAACGAAACTAACGAATTTTAAATAGTAAATCGGTAATTAGCTATATAAGTGTATCTGTCATTTCACTTGTATTATATTAATTTTCTATACTTTATAAGTAATTTAAATATTTAAAAAATAAAATAAATTACCTTCACGCTTTATCCCGCACACAGCTACCCAGCTGAGACATAACAGTTCGTCAAAAAACACAATAGTTAAAAACACTTCGTTCCCCACTTTTCGCCGAATTTTTCGAAGCCGGGCTGCAATGAGGGTTGAGTGGCAGAACTCACCGCCGGGTTTTTGCGTTGGTATCATAAAAATATTCATAAATAATAATTCATTCCCCCCAGTGGGGATCGAACAGTCGGACGTTACAATCTCACACTTCTGCCCCTGGGCTACGACGGCCTCAAATTAATAACATTTTCCATAATTTAATTTTTGCTTAAGTTTGGCAACATAAGTCGTCACTTAGCTCCTGCCCTCTGCTAAATCTAGACCTCAATATACTCAAATAAATATTGCTTAATATATGAAAATTACAACGGCTCTTACAAGAATTTACAATTTTAAGAGTAACAGGAATTTGCATTCCTGAATAAATATAACTTAAACCAAACAAACATCGTCTTTGTATACTCTTATTTTTGTTGACTTTTGCGAAAAGCGTTGAGTTGAGTGACCTTTCTGAAGTCAATTAAAAATTAAACTTTAATTCACAATATTATACTTCTAAATAATATCTAAGATTTTGACAAATATAGCAATATTATACAAAATTAAGCACTATGAAAAATAAACAAATGCAAAAAATCTATTCATTACGCTTAATTTTGAGGCATAAGCTACGTAGGTATGTTAAATTCATATTAATCAAAGTAGTTTTCAATAAAAAAACCGGTCAAGCACGAGTCGGGCTCGCCTAGCGAGCGTTCCATGCAAAAATTGAGAGGTCTCGAGCTTTTTCTGAAATTAAAGCTTAGATCTTACGATGTGCTGTCCAATCTTTACATGAACCGGCTGATCGGTGAGCTCAGTAGCACTAGTGTCGGATGTCATAAAGTGCAAGTCTAACCTGTGTCCCAAGTACAGTACAGTCAATCTTTTGTTTCCGATGCTTGCCGCTCATTATCGTAACAAAATTCTTGGTAACGAGCGCTATTGTTCTCGCACAAAAACTCTACTTCTATACAATAACTTTATCTGTTCGGGTTTACACTCTGGTGGGAGTAGGCTTATGGGTGAGGTCACTAAATGGCGGCTGTACGGCGCACAAAGATAACTTGACGTGAAGTTATATATTGCTCGTGAAGTTAACTTTGGCTATCAATATTCGTGATCTAGTGAAGGGACATTATTACAATCAACATGGACGTGAGTAACTTATACGATTATTTAATATTTTGAATGTATGTAATGCTTTATGATATTTGTTATGAACTTACAGATTTCATTGTATGTTGGTTGGTTACAGAGCCCATTACTCATCAACGAATAATAAATGTACTGAAGCATTAATATCTGCCGCTGTCTCGCGATGATGAAGTGATACCTCAAGTAAAATTCTGTAAAAAACGGAATGTTAGTCATAACGATTTAGATGAACGTTTTGGGGAGAGGAAGGAACTTCGTACTCGTATATACAACCACGAACGGTAATGATGTTCGTCTCAGTGCACACGAGTATGAACTAGAAGTCTAAGACTTAAACAAAAAAAAGTAAAACATCCAAATAGGAGCACTAGGGGCACTGGTCATTGGTTTTCATGTCGGTAAAAAAAATCCAATATCCCTTCAATCATTTTTAAGTTCATAAAAACAACATTTTCCTATCTTTGTATCGATAGAAGAAGATAAAAGACTACATACTAATACCACATTAGTATCGAAATTGTTGCAATTCAAATATATATTTAAAACGTTATTCTTACTATACTATTTCTTTGTTGATTCACAATAAATAAAGCCTCAAAGTCAGTTTTCAAGTTCCAAGTCTTTAATGAATTGACAATCTGGCTGGCGTGCTCCAGACGGCTGCTGCTACCGCCACAAGGCTCAGTATTTTTTACTTGGACTTTTAGTTTCGCAAGTGCCAGGAAGCGCCTCTTTTCTAGGGTAGTAGGATGAAGCGTGGGTTTCGAAAGATAGGCACGGACAGTATGGTGGGATAGCTTTCCAGCACTACACTAGGCAGTGAAAAGACGAGGACAAGGAGACTCAGAACAGCCGTCACAGTGCTATTTGTTTAAAATGTTTTAAACTAATCGTAGGTACTGATTCTGTCTGTCTGTTTGTCATATACGAATTAGTGTGTTCTAAAAGATTCTGTAGGCCTTATAAGTTAAAATAAGTGCTAACTATTGTAAATAAAAAGTAAAAAATAAATTAAATGCAAGAAAACATTTTTAAAAAAGCTTTCATTTATCCACTCCTTCTAAATTTTAACTATCATCTTATAACCTCATTATATACAATTTATATGATTAATAAAGCTTGTCGCGCGATTTACTTGTGTAAATAAACAAGTACTAATTTAATTGTGTAAAATCTGCGAAGTTTAATTTTTTTAAGATTCAATTTAATCAAATATTGATCATCGCGTTAATGACAAATAATTCACAAATTTAAGCAGGCGAAGCCGCGCGCTGGTCGCTAGTATATGATAAAATAGAAAAGCATATCTTTTTATTCTATTCAGCTATACTGAATTATTATTGTCTATACTATTGAAGATTCTCCATAAAATTTATGGAGAATCTTCAATAGTATATCATAAATTTTCTCCATAATTTCAAGTCCTATTTTTTATATTTATATAAATACAGTAATGGTTTTTTACAAGAGTATCAATATAAATAACAACAATTAAAACAAATAACATAAATCTTGTATTATTCAGCTTAAAGCGTCGTTGAATAAAACAATGGACCAGTTAACAAGTGATAAGAAAGGTGAGTAGAATAATTAATTTTCCTATCTTGTAACATACTTAACATCGTCGCTAATATAAAAATAAATAATTTATCTAAAATTAAATATATATAATATTTAAATATTATGTTCGAGGCAGTTGTTGCGCAACAAGACAAGCTTGCGACTGTAAACAAGGTGGCTTCAATTCCCACTTAAGACAATGAAATTTTTAGCATTTTTATGTCTTCTCTCTGGTAACAAGGCAAAGCGTGGCGTTGATAGCAAATTTGAAATTTAATGGGAATAGTGTTTTAACACTATGTTCCCAGGTTCCCGCTACCTATCCTGATATGGGGACGTGAAGCTAAAAAAATGTTATGTTTTAGCAAGCGATGTCTTGAAGCAAATGGAAACTTATCAATTTGATATGCCACTTAAGGTGTCTTTGATAATAGATGAATCAGACTTAGATGATAAAATGTCACACCGTGGGATTTTAAATGTGGGTAGTCAAGATTCTACTTTCAGCAACATAGGGAAAATAGTATCCACAAATATCTCTCGTTTTAATGATAACTATAACGATTCTATGAAAATAATTAATAACCACCAACCTTTGCTGCACACAAAGCCGAAGGCAACGAAAGCCAGATTATTGAAACACTTAGACACTTTATCTCTCGACTTAATACGTGTTATGGAATTTAAAAAAGATACATCAACAAATTATAATTATGATACCGAAATGTACAAAAAAGCTAGAGAAAATTATTTACGATTTAAAATCAATATTTTCAATAAATCATATAACACTATGTCGTACCTAATTGTACCACTAGAAAAAGATTATTCCTTTATAAAGACATTTATAAACAGAACATTAGCTATAGCACAGGGACGTTCAAGTTGTGCTATAACTGAAAAAATGATAAAAAACATATTAGCAGATTTAATCCTGTGGACACAAGTAAATAAGTTAAACACGAGTAAAAATATTCAATATAAAGGATCACACTGCATATATCGTGATATACCATATCAATTAAAAGAAAGAAGCGCAAATGTCGATCTACCAACATGTAAAAGGCGTTTATTTGATAAATTCGTGACGGAAGGTGAAGGAATATTACCCTTAAAAAGACAAAAAATAATGAGAACATACTCAGAAAATAATTTTGCAGACTTCAATTACGTTAGAGTTTCGGAGAATGAAATAGGCTCGCAGAAAAGAAATAGTTTAGAAATTGACACTACAGTGTATCTAACTGCAGAATCTGGAGACAACGCAATAAGCAGTCCTAGATGCATCAACGAGCCATATGGTGAAATGGTAAAATATTTATATTTTTATGTTTGAAATTTAATCGAACTCTTTTCATAATATTAAGCTATGTATATAATTATTTTCTTTTTCTAGGTGTTTTTAGCTCAAAATGGATCAGAAATAATAACGAGTAGCGAAAGGAATCATAATATTACATCGAATGTAGCCTTAAACACCTTAAATACATTCGTAGGACAGTGTTCAGTTTGCGAAAACTTTACAACACACATGTGCTTAGGGTGTAAAAAAATGTATTATTGTAGTCTCGACTGTCAGGTATGTGTACCTTTTTTACTTTGTATAACATTTTAGTTTGATAATTTATCAAAATCGTCCCTTATTTAGAATTAAAATGATTTATTTTAGTCCATTCTATATATAGTCATGGCTAAAGGCCTTAATTACATACATTTTTGGGCCCAGAATGTATAGAGATGAAAATGCTAAGATTTAATACATTCAAGTAGATCATTCCCTCCCTGAAAATTCTGTCAGTTTTGGCAATCTGAGGTAAAAGTGAGATTAAGTTCACAGTACAGTCAACCTCTATAAAATAGGTGATAACGTGTGTCTTAACACGTGAAAGTGGGGAATGGAGTGTCTTGACACTAGGTTAAGCTGATAAAAAATATAATACAGACACACTGTTTGACAATAAACACTTCTGTTTGAGATTATTACAAGAAAACAATAATCCCTACAAGAGAAAACAGAAACGAAATCCCTCAATACAAGATTTCTTTTTACTAATAATGATTTACTCTACTCATTTATAACTTTAATAATCAAAGAAAAACTTTTGTTTCAGCGTTTGGAGTGGCCAACTCATAAAGATTTATGCGGAATGTAAAGAAAGGCGTCTATGTGATTTTTTTACACATTTATTGAATCATAATAAACATGTTTAATTATTATTATTGTCTTTAAATAAAACAATCGTTATCACTTCGGTTCGGCTAGTTATAAACTGTAATTGCTTTACCCTGCTGCCTTAGTTTTGCTGTAAAACCAATTACACTATACCAATGGAAAATTAAAATTTCCTATAAAATTTATAAATATAGTCTATCGTTAAGTATGACGTAATTGTCAAATTCGTGACACTGGGACAAGTTTGTTTCTATAAAATTATATTCATTTCCTAGGTCTGCTAAAAGAGAGAGAGACAGAGTAGCTTTTAGACCCTCTACGCAAGATGCTACAGTATCTCTTACACTAAATGGTCTTTGCATATCTTTTCATAGTTGAAACCCAAAGTAAAGTCCAAAGTAAAACAAAGCCTTTTCATCTATACTCTATAAGTAGTATGTATTTGTTGCTTCTGGCGCTTGCGCCATATACGTTTCTTCCGGAAGTGTGCCAGACCCCGCGAGTTGACTCGTCGATGCGTCGAAACTAATAAAAAAAAAGGTTTAGCCCCCCATTTGAATCGATTGCGCTGGGTCCCAGAGCTATAGCTCTAACCGTTCCAAAGATAGCTTTTCGATTAATTAAATCTCACTAGTCGATTCTCTTTTCAGTCACCCTCATTAAGCTCCCGTTTTACCACTCTCTAACGTTTTTTAGATAGCGTAGAAATTTATTTTATTTTATACTCATTATTCAATATAGAAATTTATTTTATTTTATTCTCTATCGGGGGCACAATGGAACAGAACCCAAAACAATGATTATCGAAATTTTTGTCTATTTATTCGGTTTGTCTATTTGTATGATTGTTTATGCATTTGTTTACACTCATCTCAGAAATTGCTTAACCGCTATAAATGCAGTTTACACTATTTGTATTTCGGCACTATTGTGTTTTTTCAACATTTAGCGTCGATTTTATTTCAGTCGTTTCATAAATAAAAAAATGTATGTTATACTTTTTTGGTTTTCAATGTATATATATTGTCTTTAAAATGATAATGTTATTATAACACCTAAGTTATCCAGGATAGTCAATAAATAATTGTGTAGTTTAAGTGGGCGAAGCAGCGAGCGGATCGCCATTACATATATATATCTGTAATATTTTAAATGAAAAACATTAAACGTAGTGTTAGTGCCTATATTTAGTTATCTATATATCTATATATATGTATATAAAATCGAAAGGTCACTCACTCATCACTAAATCTCAGAAACTACAAGTGCTAGGAATCTCAAATTTTACATAGGAGTTACTTATAGGACGTAGGTGCTCGCTAAGACGGGAATTTGCAATATTCGACTCCTAAGGGGTAGTTTTCGGGGTTAATAGTTTGTATAAAACTTTGTTACTATAAATGCTAAGAGTCTCAAACTTTCTATAGACGTTACTTATAAGACGTAAGTACACACGCAGACGGGAATTTCCAATATTCCACCCCTAAAGGGTTGTTTTTAGGGTTGATAGTTTGTATGAAACTTCGTTACTATAAGCGCTAGGAGTTTTTAATTTTCAGTGGACGTCACTTATAGGACGTTAGTACACACGGAGACGGGAATTTCCAATATTCCGCCCCTAAAGGGTTGTTTTTAGGGTTGATTGTTTGTATGAAACTTCGTTGCTATAAGTGCTAAGAGTCTCAAATTTTGCATGAGCGTTACTTATAGGACGTAGTTGTTAACTAAGACGAGATTTTGCTAAATTTGATACCTAAGCATGTAGTTTTGGTGTTGATATTGTATACGCAATTTCGTAATTACGAGTGCTGGTCAAAAGTCTCAAATTTTGCATACGAATTATTTTAGTGTCTACGTGCTACCCTAGATGGAATTTTGACATGGATTTTGAAACAAGATTTTTTTTCGAAATTCGACCCCTAAGAATGTGTTTTTCGGGATATAAGTTATAACATCTATTAACTATATAATGTATTTCATATTCTACACATAATTAAAGAATATAAAAGCGAAATCTGCACATGAAAAATATAGGCCTTCGTGGCGCAGGGGCACAAGGGTGTGGGTTCGAATTCCACTCGAGGTAATGCATTATTGTACATTAATATTTTTATTTCTTCGCTCTAGCAGCAATTCAAAAGCCATGCGTGAAGTTCGGCCACCGAACACGCAATGCCTCGAAAAATTTTATGGAATGTGGGGAAAGGAGTGGCTCAACGCTAGGTTCCCTTTGCCTATACTCTATGCGGGATACAGCGTGAAGCTGAAAAAAGAAAGATAAAGAGGCCAGTCGTGGTGCAGAAGCACAAAAGTGTTATAGTAATTTTCATTTCATTTCTTCGCGGTGTCGAGGCAAAGCGTGACGTTGAGTTCCACCTCTTAATACGCAATGCCTCCAGAAATCGGCGGAAAATGTGGAACGGAGTATCTTAGCTCTAGATTTCTTTTGCCCACCCCACTGTGCGGATACAGCGTGAAGTTGATTATTAATACTTATATTTCTTTTTATCATATGGTGAAAGTAAAAAAAGTAAAAAAATAAAAATTAACCATATTGCAAAGCGCTCTAAAAAAATCGTAAGAAAAATACTTATAACTGATCTTAAATAGTAGGTAATGTAGGTTGAATTCTTTTGCTTTTTTTTATTTTTAACGGCAAAAACTATGGCGTTTGTTGCATTGAGCCACTTAGAACTTTATTTTTTATTTTTTTTATTTTATTTAATAGGAAGCCAACGTTGTATACAATAATAATTAGAGATGCGCCGAATATTCGTTTGGTATTCGGTACTCGATGTATTCGGCATCTTTTTCAATATTTGCATTCGGAAGAATTATTCGGCTATGGTGACGAATAAATTCAGTTCGAGTATTTCTATTTTTTTTTGGCTGCACGACACAGTTGAAATTCAATTTGAAACGTCTTTTAAACCAAAAATCAACATATCTTAAAATGTAGTCAATATTTATTTTAAGCCTTAAATCAACATTTTAAATTTATAATGAATATACTTAAGTCGCAGATTGACAATAATAGACACTAAAACATACCTATTATACAGAGATAGAGGAACATTCCAGAAATTTAATGTACGAGAAGAATTCAACGTTTTTTCAGTATCGATATGATTTACTAAGTATATTCGTAATTAGACTAATTATTTAGTTAATAACATTATATGAGGGTATAAATAATATACACATTTCTTGTCATTACTTTGCTAGTTATCCTTTGTTAACTACAAGTGAAATGACTGACGCGACAATTTTGAAGAAAACGATGCGTTGCATCTCCTTAACAACGCTTCACATGACGCGTGTTTCCAACTGTTGGCGATTGTGGCTTTAAAAATATCAACCACCCATCCTATAGTCCAGTGTTGGCACCTAGAGATTATTATTTGTTCCGAAATTTGAAAATGATGTCCGTGGAAAACGATTTGTAGATGATGAAGAGCTGAAGGCAATAATAAATGTGCATTCAGACTTTAATTTTTGCAGGGAATTGACAAATTAATATCACGAGGTAACAAATGAAAAGAAAATGGGTTAATTTGTGTGTTTTTTCAGTGCTGATACCAAGAATATATTGAACGCCCCTCGTAGATCAGAAATAAAATAAAACTTAAGTGGAAAGAAACGTACATATTTAAATATTTATAATCAATTAATGGTAAATTATGTGGCATTGTGTCATGTGGCACAATAATGGCATTTTTCTTCATATAGGTTTCTTATTTTTGAAAATAATCGTTCGCTATAGACACTATTACCAGGAGTACTTTTTACATCTGAGAGTAAGTGACCACCGCCATCCACGATCTCGTCCGGACTCATGACACGAGAGGAGATACAGGCTACAGGTCAAATAGTTCCCCAGAAAAATCCCTATGATAAATGCGGTAAAGAACGCACAGTGAGTCACTGTGCAAAGCTAAAGTGTCAAGTCCTTCGCAGATTATTGGGTCCCCAGCAATTTCAACGGCTCTGCGTTGTATGCGATCAAATTGGTCGAGCTGATACTGGAGTGCACCAGCCTAGAGATGAGAACGGTACTCCATATTTAAAAAAAAACAATAGCGAAATTAGATGCTTTGCCCACCAATCAAAAGGGCTCTGGATTCTAGGTAGAAGACCTTCACCTGCATAACTATTTAATTCTACAGCGATTGGGCTTTTAGGATCTTCTGAAATGACAGGATTCATCGAGGCAAGTTCTTCATAACAGTTCTAAAACGCCACATGAGATTCCTCTAACAGAAATGTAATATTTTGTAGAGGTTCTTCCCTGTTTGTCATTGTTGGACCCTCTGGTCCAACAATGTTGATAAGCAACTTCTGGTACATTTGGACAATGTTAGAAATTTCGTGCTTTCGGGTGGCGGTGAGGTACGCTCGTTATCTAGCTAGGGACGACAGGTAGCCTACGTGTTAAAAGCTGTTAACGTGGCAAAATAACGAAGAAATCGAAAACCGAATAATTCGGCCAAATATCCGGTTCGGTAAAGTTTAAACCGAATAGTATTCGGTATTCAGTTATTCGGTCAAACCACTATTCGGCGCATCTCTAATAATATTTCAAACGCTAAAAAGAAAAACAATCTTAAGACAGAACGACATTATTTGTATACGGCTCACTTGATATGCATGAATTAAACAAAAAAGAAAAATATATTAATTCTTTTCTGTTTTGTAGCATTTGTTGAAAACTTCAACTGTCTATCTATGACGGTTCTTGAGCCTCGCTACATACGAACAGATATACATACGGCGGAGTCTTAGTAATTGCGTTCGGATTTGCCTTTTGCATACGGAATCTAAAAATGAGAAGAAAGGGCCCGACATTTTCGTTAGCTTGGACTTTATGACAATGTGTTCCAAGCTTTAAAAGCTTGTACGCTTTAAAGCCAATTGTAATTTATATGAGGGCAGGATCAACAATTATACTTACTAATTCACCCAGCAGTTTCACAAGCCGACTAACACAGAGACAAAAAAATAAAAGATAGTACCACAAGGTACATTCTATTCATTGCTATTGTTTTTGTGTATTTCATTCATTCTCATTGTTTCGATGTATTTAAGAGATAAAAAAAATCTCATTTAAAAATATTTAAGGAGGACTCCCAAATCGACCGCGGTACCGCCCGGACGTGTCAATGTGCGCTCGGCAACGCTACTCTAAAACTAAACCACTCACGCACGCACTCTCGGCCTACGCCACCTGCACCACCAAGAAGACGAAGAGGACCGGTCGGTGTCGTTACGTGTGGTAGTGTCTATAGGATTCACCAGGGATTACACCCACGTGAGTAATTTTACACAGTTTTTAGCTTAAGCTAGGTACTTACCCCGGCCCCACCAGACCGAGACATTAGGTCACAGTAGGCACACACCCCTCGCCTCGGCGGGGGGTCAATTATAGTCAAAATGGTCCGTGTAGACTCTGATTTTTAATTAAACTCACCGCATTCGTGGAAAACGAAAGACGTATCCAAGAGGCCAACGCCGAATCGGACGAGGACGAGGCTCAGGACATCGTTCTAGAGTCCGAGTCCGAATCTGAGGAGGCGGAGGTCTCGCTGGCCGAATCTTCAACATCGGAGGAGGCGGAACAGGACGGTTTCGAGACCGTCAAATCGAAGGCCGCCAAACGCAAGGCAAAACGATCCCCTGCAAGTTCAGGCAAAAGCGCCGCGCGCGCGCTTTTTACCCCCTCCCCGTGGTCCTCACTCCCGTGTAAAAGTAGGTCACGCGCGCAGGTAGTCGAAAAGGGTGCGCAGGTAAACGAAAACGGCCCCGACGCCGTAATGACTGACACAACAGACAAGACTCTAAATAATAATAGCAACGCGAACCCCGCGTGTAATTCCGACGCTGGCTGGGTACCGCTACCGGCCGGCACTCGTAGGGACAGGTTACCTCCCCCGATAGTAGTTCAGGAAAGGAAAGCCTGGGACAATTTATCAAAATGGATGTTGTCCAATAAAGTACAGTTCAATTCTGTCAGATCCACAGTTCTGGGCATTAGAATTCAGGTGTTAACACCTAAAGACCACAGGGTCCTTACGGCCCACCTTAGAACAGCAAAGATTTATTCCTACGCTCTGGGGGACAAACATCAATTACGTGTAGTCCTAAAGGGTATCCCTAGAGAGTTAGAGACAGAGACCATTTTCCAGCACTTTAGAATCAAAAAATCTCGCCATTAAAGTGGTCCACTGCATGTATAATCAATTCACTAAGAAAAGCTACGACATGGTCCTAGCTGTCCTAGCTCGCAGCCCTGAGGGCAAAAAATTTTTTCAATATAAAATCCGTCTGCCAACTCACTGGCATCACAATAGATAAGCCATGGTCTCGTGGCATTCCCGGGCAGTGTCACCGCTGCCAACTCTATGGGCATTCTGCCATAATAAATTGTCATGCCAAACCCAGGTGCATGAAGTGTTTAGACGATCACGCTACCGCTGACTGCCCGCGCAAAGTCCCAGACCCGGCCGTACCTCCCAGCTACGATCGCGGATGCTCTAGGGCCCCACGCAGGACTGACGGAAGGGGCGGGGGGACGCATAAGGCTTCGGTGCCTTCCCGTCCAGTGCGAAACCCATCCGGCCCTCAGCCAAAACTTCAACCAGCCCCTCTTCCCTCCACCAACGCGTGGAGGAAATCTCTCCCCGAGACCCAAGCCACTAAGGCCACTAAAACACCAAAGAGCGCTAATGCCAAGCCCTCCAGGGCCACTTCCTCCGCCCGCCAGCCCCGAGGGGAGGTAAAAAGGGAGGGGAGGTAAAGCGAAAGTCGAAATATCAATAGAAATCGGTTCAATTATATAGACTCATTAGATCGGGAAGAAATAGTAGCCTTCGCCGATGGCATTGTAGACACGGACGATGACCCTAAAGGTCGAATTCAAGTAGTTAAGCGACATACAAAGCTTATGGCCAAATTAATTCTCTTCAAATCGCGAAATTCCAATGGCGGTCAGCAATAGTTTTAGAATCAACCCGCCCGATCTAAGACTCGCGCGAGTCAAGCCGCGTTCTTTCAACATAGGTTATTTTAACGCTAACGGTCTCAATGCGCAAATGGGGCTAGTCCGCGATTTTGTTACAAACCGACAACTCGACTTATTTCTAGTTCATGAAACGGTCCTTAGAAATTGCAATAGAGTTCCCAAGATAGCCAATTACCGTACGACGTAACGACAGAAACAGCGCCCAAGGCGGCACCGTCATCTTCTACAGAAAGACGCTTCACGTCATCCCGCTCGATCCTCAGCTGACGCTCACTAACATCGAAGTATCGGTCTGTCAGGTTCACATGACTGGACATCCACCTGTCATCATAGCTTCCGCCTATCTCTCTCCAACTAAGAGCTTACTCAAAAGAGACTTACAGATACTACTGGATATGGGGGACTCGGTTATTTTAGCCGGGGACCTTAACTGTAAAAACACCAGGTGGAATTGCACCGCCACCAATAGAAGAGGAATCGAACTCGCAAATATCTTTGACCTGACCACCTCTCACTTTGAGATACTCGCCCTCCTCGCTCCCACTAGATTTGGGCCCCGGGGCAGACCTGACATTCTTGATATAGCCATCCTGCAGGGCGTCCCTCTCTGGTTGCGCTCTATCGAGGTTATCCCAGAGTTAGACTCAGACCACAGACCAGTAATAGTTAAATTAGGACCCGATTGCCCTCCAGTTCTTTCAAAAACCACCATCACCGACTGGTCCAAGTTCGCGGAACGCCTAGGCAATCCCGACACGGAACCGACAGACGACATACCTGACAGATTCGACTCGGTGGAAGTAGTCGAGGCGGAAATTAACCAACTTACTGACCGACTGGGTAGCACTCTCGACGAGTGTTCTAGGGAAATAACAACCAATCCGGAAGGTTACTTAAAGATCTCGCGAGACGAAAGTTGGGATCATAAGCTATCAACCATTACGCCATCGCACGTAGCGTTCTGGCATTTAACTAAATCATTCAAAAACGACACCGTAGTCGAATAACCGCCGTCACTCCGTCCGGACTGAACACTAGCCTCAGACGATCTAGAACCCCTTCTTTTAACCCTTTTCTCCACTCGGCCGATTAGAGCCGGAGTCCCCCAGGGCTCCGTCCCATCCCCGCTTCTATACAATCTGTACACCCACGATATCCCTAAAACCCCAGGTACAAACCTAGCCCTTTTCGCGGACGATACCACCGTCTTTACGTCCGGCCGCGGATCAGTCTGCATAGCTAATAGACTCCAAAAGTCCATGGACCGCATAGGTCGGTGGCTATCTCAATGGCGCATAGAGGTCAATCCCGATAAAAGTAACTGTATATACTTCCCCCTTCGCAGGACAGATGTCTTGCCACATGTCCGCCTTTTAGGCAAAATAATCCCCGAGGTCAAGCAGGCCAAATACCTAGGTGTCATTCTCGACAGTAAACTGTCTTTTAAAGCCCACATTACCTATGTTCACTTGCGCTCAAAGCAAACTCTCACTTAGAAATAAGATCCGCCTCTATAAAACATGCGTCAGACCCATCTTCTCCTACGCCTGTGTTGTGTTCGCACAGACAGACCTTAGGCGATTACAAGTAATTCAAAACTGCTTCTTGCGTAATACTACCGGTGCCCCGTGGTACACGCGTAATAACGATCTCCATAGAGACGTCAAATTAGAGTCAGTAAAAGAGCACTGTCGCAAGCTCTCTAGTAGTTATCTCAATAAAACCGAGCCGAATACGACAAACGTCGCCCGTGGAATCGCCGTAGACCCCGGGATATTTTAACCGATGATTCTGACCCCATAACTAAAGCGAACGACCCTAGATTTGTAGGTAGGGCTACACACAATCGCAAACATACACGCTACACACACCGTCTCCGCCGGTGGAAACGAGGTCCCAGTATTACTATGGCGCAATCGCGCCTCGGCGCGAGAGGAGCCCTCAACTAATCATCCAATAGGGCATCAAGAGCCCTCCCCAGTAGGCTTTGGTCGGACCGAGCGAAGCAAAGTCCCCCACTACAAACGGTGTTCGCAAGTCACGGTCCGAGTCTCAAAGGAGACGCCCTTGCGCCACTGTGTTCTCTTTTGTTGGCACCTTCCACGGTAGCCAACCCAACGTCAGAGCCGTCTAGCTCGGCCTCCCCAAGGCCGGTGACGCTGTAGAGGCCCATATGGCCAACAGCATACTGCTCATTCGAAAAACGAAAACGAACGGAAAATATTTGAATGTTAACAGATGTTCAATATGGCAACAACAGCCACATCTTTAGCATTAGAGTATAGACATGCTTTCTTTATAATATGATCTTTTTTTAAAGCGTCACATCGTATTCCAAACACAGCAAGGTGTTTCCCATTTTCAGCCGAATTCTGGAGGCATTACGTTTTGGGTGGCGGAATTCAACGCCGTGTTTTGCTTAAAGCTAGGGTGAAGAAAATGGAAATATTCCAACTTCATTTCTTCGTATGGGAATCGAACCCACAACCTGTCACGTTTACACTTTGTGCCCCTGTGCCGAAACTGGCTACAATATTACTTTTTTTTAAATTATTACATATTAAGTTAAACTCTTTAAACAGATTTATCGCGTAGGTACATTTGATATAAAACATTGTTGGGAGCTTGATGTTACATACTAATAATAACCCACGCAGTATAAACTTTACAATCATATTTCTGTTTCGTATAATGATAAGTATCATTGCAACATCACTGTCTACTTTATAATTTTGTGGTGAAAGAGTGGAGCCTTGCGGGACTCCGGCTCGAACGGATCTAGAGGACGATAGTGTCCCTTCTAATCTGTATTGGAACTTGCGATTTGACAAGTATTCCCGAATGATGTGAACGAGAGAGTCTGGCAGTGCCATACGACGGAGCTTGAAGAGCAGGCCGTTGTGCCAGAACTTGACAAAGGCTATGTACGGTTCACGTACAGATTTTTATATAGCTGACAACGCGACCTCGTTTATGACGCATTATATCGAAATATATTTAAATATTTTTTTCTACCACTAAAAACGCAGTTGACGGGCGGCTGTCCCGGATTGGCATCCAACTTAAACTTTGTAACTAACTCAATAGACTTTAATCGCTAATCCTGTGGTTTATATCAACTCAACTCAACTACGAGCCATACATGCAATGTCTAAGAAGATAGCAACCGTGTCGATCGATTTACAGAGCTTGTGCCCGACAGCGCTTGTTTCATATAGTTTCATATTTTATTTTATTTTATATTATATTTGTTATAGATTCAGATATAAGTATATTTGTATTCGAAGATAAATTATAATTCATTAGAAATAATTAGTTATAAAGAGATAATTCAATAGAAATGATTGTTTGCCAGGATACTCCAGAAGCAGTCTAATGGATTGTTTATACTCACAGGACTTATCTAATGACGTTGTTTTGACCATTTATATACTTTTCCCAAACTGAAGCATTGTAATTACTACTGTATTAATTATGTTTATACAATCATTAAGCTATTATCAACCTTTTTATAACATAAGTTTTAGTTAAGCTCTTCCTCAGTTAAGTGTACTTGTAGTAATAAATATTATGAATTTATCGTGACGCTGAGCAGTTGTTATTTTCAAGGCCCCTTCTGACCTACGAACATTACACAACACGGTGCGGAACGGCACTTCCGTCAATAGTGAACGGAGTGTCTTAACACTAGGTTCTCTTGTTGCATCTGATTACCCTGCAATGTGCGGGATACAGTATGAAGCTAAAAATGGCCAAAGGTGTAAAATCATAGAATCGCATTCCTTTAGCATATTTTAATTACAGTAAATATTGGTTGGCTGGAAGAGATTTCTTTGAGAAATAAGCCCGCCATTGTAAACATAACTTTTCAACTGTTTTTTTACTATTTTCTTATATGTGCAATAAAGAATATAATTATATATATTGTAATGTTTCATATTTCTGTATAATTTTATATTATATTGTAGCATTCTAGTTTGATTATAAATAGTCCTCAACCCCTTTGTAACATCAGTTCTAGTTAAGCTCTTCCTCGCTGAAGTGTTCTTAGTAATAAATATTATAAATATATCGTGACGCTGCGCAGTTGTTATTTCCAAGGCCCCTTCTGACCTCCGGACATTACACTATATATAATATTTTTTTTGTTACAGATTCGAACATGATGTATATGCAGAAATTTGATTTCAACAGACCTTTCAATGTTACATTAATTGTTGAAGATTTAGAAATAGATCGGTATCCAGGACCAAACGGCACACAGTTTAATAAATTATGTCAAAATGCGAATACGCAAGGTAATGCTGATAATAAATTACCGTCTACGACTTGTAGACACGACGCAAAAAGAGAATATATGAATAGAAATAATAATATACCTAATAAAAACAGAAGTCCCACTAACAATATTCATAATGAAAGAAAACGTTGTATTAATACACCCAGTGAAACACTATCTTTGTATAAGAAAGAACTTATATATATACTAGATAGATTATCTGAAAATATAATAAAAGTTGCAAATGGTTTTCACGATATCTATAAAGTATCTACAATGGATTCATACCTAAACGAAAGGGTTCCATACGAAATATCTCTAAAAAAACAACAATTTTACAAGTCACTAAATACCATGGCAACATCTATAATTTTAATGCAAGAGAAAAATTATGCATTTATGAAAAAATTTATAAGTCGCACGGTTGAGATTGCCCGCTTGAAATCTTTTTATCATATCACAGAGGATATAGTAAATTATTTTATCGTGGAACTAATAAATTGGACAAAAAATCAACATCCAAGATCAAAGATTATATCGAAAACTCGACATCCTTTGTCACAAGTAATTAAAAATATATTTAAAACAAAACAAGAAAATAAACGACGAAAAAATGAGCACAGCAGTGTGCGCCTCTTTTCTTATGGATCTTCAGAAAACCAAATTACTTTAGATATAGACTCGCAAATATTGAACAGTATATTATATGCCAAAAGCAATGAATGTAAACCAGCTATATAACAAATAGCAATAAAAATATGAGTACAGTAGTGTCTATCCTCAGCTTTATTTGAATTATAAGAAAACTACTTTCAATGAAGAGAATACAAGACTAATCAACAACGTTGATATTTGTGTAGTAACGAAAAAAATACTAAACAAAACAATTGTAAAAAAAGAAAATGAATGAATGAAGAATAAACATTTTTTTGTATAATAAATTGTTTTTTGTATGTTTACCCGACTGCGTCAGAAAGACGGTAGGTATTGTTTTTCTTTTTTCTTTGAGTCGAAGAACTACACAAAAGCCTTAGAAAAAAGACAAATAAATTATGATAAAAAAACTAATTAAATCAACCCAAATCCAAGTAAATAATTATAAAATGAGAACAGAAATTAACATGATCATACATACACACATGTGATCATATATCCATGCATGCGATCCCATCGATGCGATATACAACTACTAACTCATTGCTACTAGTCGAAGACTCTCCGGCGGAGAGTAACAACGCCCGTCATTTGTCACACGTATATATTAATAATCGTCACGGCAGAGCTGAGTTTACCTACAAGTGCTTCCAGGTGAGAATTCCACTGGAATTTGGAATCTATAGTTGAGTTCCGAAGCAAGAATAAAGAAAGAAGTGAAGCTGATAATATCATCTAATAAAGCGGAGTTATTATAATAAAGAGAGTTTGCTTGTTTCTTTGTTTAATCTCTAAGATCCCTGGATCTACTGGTCCGATTTACTTTATTTTTGTTTTGTATGTAAGCTACATTCTTCAGGAGTGATTAATAATCTAATGTTAAATGCTAAAAAAACTAAATGTATTGAGTTTGCTTTACAAAATGTTAAAAAACATAATTTTAGTCTACTTATTAAAGGAGAAACTCTCAATTTGTCGGAATCAGCTATATTCTTAGGTGTAACTATAGATTCCAAACTCCAGTGGAAAACTCATCTGGAAGCACTTGCGGATAAACTCAGCTCTGCCGCGTTCGCAATTAAAAAAGTAAGACAAATGACGGACGTTGAAACTGCCCGACTAGTCTACTATAGCTATTTCCATAGTATTTTATCTTATGGAATGCTGCTATGGGGCAGTGCTTCAGACATAAATTCTATATTTATCCTCCAAAAAAGAGCCGTAAGATATATTTATAAACTAAGAGCGCGAGATTCTCTGCGAGATGTTTTCAAAGATGCAGGTATTCTTACAGTTGCTTCCCAATTTATATACTATAATATTCTCTTTGTCCGACAAAATATACATTGTCATAGTAAACATAGTGACAATCATACGATAGGAACGAGAAATAAAGATAAGATTGTTACTCCAAGTTTTCGCCTCCAAAAAGTTAATAAATCTTTTATGGGTCTGAGCATACGTGTATATAATAAAATTCCGCAGTGTATTCTAGGTTTGCCACTTCCAAAATTTAAAAGCAAAGCTTATTACACTGTTCAAGAATATTTAGAAGATAAACATATATGGCATTAATATCTATTAAATGAGATGCAGGATAGCTGCCAGCAAATGTAATAGATTGTACCATTGATTTTGAAAACAGCAACTGTCGAGTTTCTTGCCGGCTCTTCTCAGCAGAACTGTATTCCGAACTGGTGGTAGCTTTTTGTTCATATGTTCATTCGACGATTAAAAAGTGCTTATAATACGTTTATTTGAATAAAGAATAATTTGAATTTGAAGTACTGCTGCTGTTTATAACGTGATGGCGTTAGTCTTAGTTAGCGTTAAATATCTAAATAATAATAATAATAAAGGCCATCGAATTGCTTTAAGCACGTGCGCTGCAAAAATAACAAAATATATGTCAGCATATTGTATGACAGAAGTAATCTATTTTATTAGTTCTAAAAAAAAGTCCGCGACACTACATTTCTATTTCTTATGAATAAGTCACAATAAGGCATTTTGTGATAAAAAAATTGCAAGGTAATAGCATGCAGACGTAGGGGTCAAATATCAAAACAACGAGAAGAATATGAACTATGTAGTATATGTATGTGTATTATCTATGGTTAAGTAGTGACAGTGACAGATAAGATGATAGTTTACTGAAAAAATATCAAATATTTTTTGTTTTAGTATTTACAAAAAATCAACACCTTAAAAGTTTTTCCGTACTACTCAAATATTAACACAAAAAATAAATATATATAAACCTAAATATATTCATTATATTATAACAACAATGAGACTTATAAAACTTATCATTAAAAATGAAGGCTTTCGATAACATGTGCAATATAACTAAGGAAAGATTTGTTGTCGATGCATGGAACCTAAAATAAGTTGACGTTATTATAATGAAATTTAGGTGACTATTATCAGATAACTTAAGATGTGGTATGCCGCATTACTGCGGTTTATCAGAAGGCGTCTAGTATTAGGCATTATTTTTGCGTCTTCTTTGACGTATTGTATTGTTAGTTTTCTTAAAGAAGTAAGTAATTTATTGATAAATAAATTTTTAAATTTATGTTACATATATCATAAATTTAAAAAAATGATTACAAAAAAATTGATTGATTTAAGGGTAACAACAGAAATATGGTTTATCAAGACGTGTTTATTGAAAGAAAACCATTTGTATGGAGGATGTTACAAGAACATAATGAAACTAATGATGCTATATGTCGAAATTCCGTCCAGGGAAAATCATTACTGGTGGACGATAGAGGTAATAAGATTACTATTTGTATTTATTCACAATTTGTTCATTTAAAGTTTTATATGTAAATAAATATTTTTTTTTATTTTTCTAGGTTATGTATGTCAAAGGTCAGATGTAGCCAAAAATGGCTGTTGCATTATAGACCATGAGTATACCAAAAGATACAGTTGCCACTCATGCAAAAGTAATAATTGCTGCATTATATATGAATACTGTGTATCTTGTTGTTTAGATCCTGGCAAGGTAATGCTCAATTTTATTAAATTAAGAAATATTTTTTTATTGACTTGTGTTAGAATAAGAGTTGTCAAGTTTCTACTTAACTATACCATACCACCTACTATACCAATGATAACATAATTATATTATATTTATAAAATTTCATCACTATATACCATCTTTGTTGAGCTGCTCCATGGCACAGTAGCAAAGCATCTAACTATAATTACTATGGTTATTGGTTTAATGCTCACTACAGAGAATGTATGATTTTAATTATTTTACTATGTTAAGAACTCAAAGAATGGCTTTGAGTTCCGCCCTTACCCCTGTTTATTATATAAATGGAGTGGTACTTCAGGAACACTAGTGTTTTAATAGTAGGTTCTCCCTCTGCCTAGATTATAGACAATTAAAAAAAAGAAAATTACTGAATTCTATGGTAATATCTTATTTTCATTTATATATTTTGTATTTTCAGAGAAGTCTACTAGAGTTAGTGCTTTCTAAACTGTCGGCTGAAGAAAAAGTGTTATTTCACTCCATAAGTGATGATTATGAATTATGTCTCACAAAGTGTCGTACCAGTTCTCACAGTGTACTCCATGAAAATTCCTATAAAGATTCAGAACACAAGCATTGTTTTGGCAATGGGGTGGATGCACGGCCTCCTGATTAACAGTAGTTATTACAAAACATAAAAAACAATTGAATCATATAAAACCAAATTAATCAATATATTAAGACCAAATTTATCAAGTAACCAGTAATATCCAATATTTTTTCTATGTTTTAACATAATTAAAAGTGGTTAGTTCCTTTTCTAACAGTGTACATGTGTTATATTATTTAGGTTATAGTCCAATAACATGTATTCAAAAGTTACAACTTTTATTGAAACATGTTTTAGTTCATTTTTCAAATATTGAATTGACGGGAAATTGCTTTATTTACTATATAATTCAACTCTGACATTAAATGAAATCTTTACTTACAAAGTAATAAATTACTGGAATAAAATTGGATGACTTTGCTAATAGTGATAAATGTTTATTTAAAAACTTAATTGTACTTAATACATAAGAATTAAATGAATATCTAGGAAATGAATATCTTTGAAATGTTTGCATTTGTGAAAAATGTAAATTAAAATGGTTAAATAAAAAAAATATAGTATATAGTATATACCATCTACTATAAATATCTAACCTAACACATATAATTATGTATACACATTAGACTTCTTTTATTAAATAATATATATCTAAATAAAAAGTCATTGATTGTCTGGATAATCGTGAATTTGTATTAGGTACATAGAATGGGTTCTCAACAATGTTGTATATACAAAAAATTATATAATATATATTTTAACGTGTATTTGTATTATATTGTCAAAGTTAGGAAATTTGTCACAAAATTATAACTGTTAAATGTATATTGATGGTATAATTTCTCAAACTAAAAATGAATGACTCAAACTAATATAATTTTGTAAGCATATTACATTTTAAGCAAAGAACATAATATTTTATCTAATTTTAAATAATGCTCCATTCTACCAATTCTGACAATTTCAAAGACATTGCGGCATTTATTTTTACTTTGACATATTTTAATTTGTATTTTTGCTGGCTTTCTATCATGAACAGTAAGTCTTCTGTTAGAAATATATAGATATATATATAACTATTTATTAAAATGTATTAATCAGTCCAGTATTCACTTTTAATGTAATTAATGTATGTAACATACACAATTCTTTATTGTTGCCACCCTAGTCTTGCCAGATTGTGGAAATAGAAATAATTTATTCACCATAACCATAGCCGCGATGACCTCAATTATGAAATCCATATTTTGTTTTGTATAATACTAACAAATTACTCTAAACTTTAAAATTTATGTATTTCATATGAAATATAATATTAAAAGACATTATTATAGCTAACAAATAAAAATTTATCACAATACCTATTTATACGAAATTCTTATTTAGTTAAGATACTTAAGAATTACAATTATGAACAAAATTATGATTAATAATATTAATAAATAATTATAAATTCAATATGTCAAAATATAAATGAAAAATGGCCTTATAACGTAAATATTGAATTTATGCCTAGTAAATAATTGTTTTTTATAGTAACTGTTACTGTAATTTTATTGTTAGTATGTAAATGCACTTAATGTTGAAACTAATACAATTTGCTTTTAGGCACATCTTTTTGTATTCATTGTTATATTTAATATGTAGTACATACATACATTAGTCAATCTGTAATGACATACTTGCGGTAGAAGTTATGTTACAATTTTTTTGTGTATGTTTAATTTTTCTATGGTAAATATTATATCTTCTATTATTTCATATATTTAGGATAAGGCCAGTTGTGGCACAGATATACAAAGTGCGACTGTTAACGCGACTGGTTCATTTCCTCGAGTGCACTCAAGAAAATGAAATATTAATTTTAATTTATATTTCCATTTCGTCGCTCTGGTGACGAGGCAAAGCGCAGCGTGAGTTCCGCCACTTAATACGCAATTTCTCCAGAATTAAACGGAAAGCGAGAAATTGTGTGTCTTAATACTAGATTCCCTCTGCTACCCTGCTGTCTGCAGGATATAGCGTGAAGCTGAGTTTTATATTATTTTTTTATTTTAGTTTAACTTTTATATATATATATATATATATATATATATATATATAGTGCATAAAAAAGATGTGTTTTTCACTGTTTGTAATTTCTTAACTAATTTAAAGGCCTACACAAAGACTTATAGCTTTTATCTATTTATTTTTCATATAATTATGATAAATGCGATAAACTACATAGGATCTAAAATATTTGTGATAGGTAATAAAAATGATAAATTTTATGATCAATGAGATTATAGAATATATATATTTGTGTACATATTGTACGTAAGTAAATATAACTAATGATATTTGTTTTGTTTTTATCAAATTAAATATATTTTTGTACTGACGGAATTACTCTTGTGTTATTAATAACTACCTGTTGGTCGGTCGGTCAGAAAATGAAAATTAAATCAAATCAACTTCACGTTGTATCCCGCATCAAACCCACAACCGTCGCGTTACAACAGCAACGTAACAAAATGAAAGCATGATTTATACCGTTACTTTTATCGCTACTTTTGAAGTAACACTAAATTTAACGTTAAGATTTAACGCAAAATTAACCTTATTATAACGTTATTATTCCGTTAAGTTACCAAGTATCGCTACCAAATTGTAACAGTACTTAAGTATCTGTATATGGAATTACCAGTAATTAACGTTAATTTAAATGTGAATTGGTAACGTTAACAAGCCCTGTGTTAAAGTAGACTGGTTAATGTCTTCTAATTTATATTCAAATTTAATTTATCATTTCTGTGAATAATTATTTCGTTTATCTTACTATATTTTACTATTAATCTCTTGTTGTTTGAAGGCTTGTCTCAAGATTGTCTTATGGCGTAGTTGAAATGTTTATGACCTTCACAATACACCCCAGGTGGCACACAAAATAAATAAGTTAAAATTTCCATGTTACTATCCGTCTCTTAAGGCGCTTCTCCGAGAAAAATAAATAAATCAGCTTCACGCTGTATCCCGCACACAGCAGGGTAGAGGAACCTAGTGTTGAGACACTCCGTTTCCCACTTTCTGCCGAGTTCTGGACGCATTACGTGTTGCGTGGCAGAACTCAACGACGCGCTTTGCCTCGACACCAGAGCGAAGAAATGGAAATCTAAACGTAACTAAATATTTCACTTCCTCGAGTGGGGATCAAACCCACAACCGTCACGTTACAGTCACACCCTTGTGTCGTACACATATTGCACGACTGCCTGAGTATCCTATCCTATCCTATCCCATCCTAAATCTTATAAAACAAAGTCGCTTTTCGTGTCTGTCTGAACTTTCTAACTCTTCTTCTTCTAAACCACCCAACGGATTTTGATGCGGTTTTCACCATTAGGTCGAGTATTTCTGAGGGAAGGTTTATATATAGTTTATTTTTTGATGTACAAATAAGAATGTTCTTATGTAAGTTAACATAAATAAGATAAATGTGTATAAAGTCCTACCCTTTGATACACTTTCGCGCATGTGCTGCTTTAATGGTAAGTACTACATGAAAATAATGTACTGGAGTATTATTTCTCTTAATAAGATCTACAAAAAAGTCCGCGACAGCATATTCGTATCTTTTAAGGATAACGTGTAGTGATCATATTTCTGTCTAAAAAATAATNCGCTGTCATATTTCTGTCTAAAAATAATAATTTCAATATATTTTTATTGTGAGGGATATTTTTCCATAATGGTATTAATCCTTATCGGTAGTGCTTTCTGAAGAGCTTCAGAATGGGCTCCTTGAAGTTGACCGTCGCTCCGACCGCTTGATGCGAGTGAGGGTACTGATTGAGGGCGTTATCACAATCTTAATCAGTGCCTATGCTCCCCAGGCGGGATGTAGCCCGGCCGAAAAGGAGATATTCTGGGAGCAGTATGAAGGGGTGCTACTTGCTGTGCCGTCTACCGAAGTGGTCTTACTTGGGGGGGGGGCTTGAACGGGCACGTCGGTAAGGCTGCTGAGCCGTATGAACGTGTTCACGGGGGTTTTGGGCACGGTCTTCGCAATGCAGAGGGAGAAAACATTCTGAGAACCTGTATTGCGTCTGATCTGGCCGTCGTGAATACGTTCTTCCAAAAGAATTCTCAGCACCTTATCACGTATAAGAGCGGGTCCCACTCAACTCAAATAGATTACTTATTGACCAGACGGTGTCACATGGGCAGGGTAACTAACTGTAAGGTCATTCCAGGCGAAAGCCTATCGGCCCAACATCGTCTTCTTGTCATGGACTTTAACGTCACTCCGAAGAAGAAAGTAGCTGAGAAACGTAGGCCTCGGATCAAGTGGTGGTTGCTGAAGGGACCGATGCAGACCGACTTCCTGGCAGAGGTGAAAAGTCATAATCTTTCGACTAATACCGAGACTGCTCAGGATGCTTGTTTAAGTTTTCTGTTGTTTGTGTTATTTATTTGTGTTTATCTTAAAAGAATTGGAAAATCCTTTATTGGAACTACGAAAATGCGGGTTGCAATAGGGTTTAATCAATTTTCACATTATCTTAAGTGTTTTGCAAACATACATTATATGAATAATTCAATAGTTAAAGCGGGCGAAGCCGCGAGTGGGTCGCTAGTAGATACATATATTGAAATCATCTTCAAAATTGTTGATCGTATCAATGTCTATGATTGACCTATATTTTTGTCTTCAAATTCCAACCTTGCGTATTACAAAAAATATCTAGATAAGCAAAAAAAAATTGAACCGCAACAAATTAAAGCAAACTGTCTCGAGTTTTCCGCTTCAAGAGACACTCCAAATTTCTTAAAGTTATTTAATAAAAAACATTAACATTTATGAATAGCAAAATGGAAATATTAAATTTTCATTATTCAGGTAATTCACCAAGTTGATAAATCTGATAAATAAATAGTTACGTCAGTGATCCAAGAGCTAAGAAGTATTTAGTTGCTTAATGTACAACCAACAGTCCGACCTTCTAACGATCTGCGCGCGCGCAGTTTGTATGTAACAGTGAGTACGGTGTGACGTGCACCACCATGTTTAGGTGAGAATTTACCTGTTCATATATATCATATATTGATAACTTGAATTGTTTTATATCCAGCACCACTCAGTCGTCGTATATGATTTTTTTTTTATTATTAGTTTATTGCCAATATTATAGATTAAATATTTGGAAAGTACCAAAGCTTTTTTACCGCTATTTATTAGATATATTATTTAAATGTATTTGTTAGTTATAAAACTCTAGAAAACCTTAATTGATTTATTGTCAGCAAACTGCCCGCGGCTTTGCCCGCTTCAAATACACGATTAGGTTTATTAAATAAATAATAAAGAATTACGTTCATGGGTACGCTCTTACGGCGACATCTGAAAATTTCGATGATTTATTCGAAATTTTTAATACCTCAGGCAACATTATCGTAATGATTATTATTACTACAGGTGTTGTAGTAAAAATAGGAAAAATGTTTGATCGTTGAATAATATAATAAAACACAGCAATTTGTGTCTTTTTTCCCGAATCGCGCACATACCGGGGCAGGTAAAGGGGACCTAAGATTCTAGTGCTAACATACTACGTTCCCATTAAGACACTTCCGTTCCCCACTTTCGACGAAATTCACCGCCACCGTTTTTTTCGTCATAAGCCAACTAAATATTGAAATATTCAATTAAATAAGAATTTATCACGTTCATTATAAGGATATGATCACTTTAAGCAAAATTATTTTTAGAAAATAATATTCATTGTAAAATAATTACAATAATTACATATTAGCTTGTATATTTTTTGAGATTAATTAAATATAAATATCCCTATATACGTAACAAAACATGTAACAATTATAATTATTGGTAAATATGTATAAGTAGAGTTACTACAGCGCACACACGTGGACAGAAGCATATTTTAAGGCAGTATTTTTAAATCTATGACTATTAACTTTCTTAGATTCTAATAGAGTAAAACAAAATCTTAATGTTAAAGGAAGCTTACCAAAATATTAGAGTCAAATTGCCAATAGTGAAAACTGCAATAAAAATGGTTAAGCAGTTTTAGAAACAAAAAAATCTTGTTTTTGGTTCTATTTTTTTATTAAATATCACTAACAACATTCCTTAATATATATCTTGCATGTGCAGTCACTGATTCGTTGCGATTTTAATATAAGTATAAATTTATATTTATTTATTGCTACATCTGCCTCTTAAATAAATAAGCTATTAGAATTAATAAGCATTTTTAGCCTGAACAGTCGTCACCATATTCATCGATAAATAAAAACTACATAGTTTTATAAACATTTTTACGATTTTAATGATAAAAAAATAACTGTGCGACTGTACTTTGTTTTCGTTAGTTTTAATCAGATTTAGGTATAATTTAAATTATCTTTTCGCAAAAGTATATAATGACATTAATTTATATTAAAAATATATTAAAGGAATGAAGGAGTTATTTCGATAAAGCATAATATTAATTTAAGCATTACAAAATAAGAAATATTTTTTACTATATAGAGATAATGGTCTGTATGAAATGAACTTATGTTTTTTCAAAGGACTATAGTTTTATAAAACGAACAAAATATTTTAAGGTCATAAATTTAATACTTAGATTTTACTTAATTTCTGTAGTTACGTACTATTTTAAATATCTTATTACTCTATGAACTTCCAAAGTAACCGTCGTACAAATTTCGCTTCTTTTACTTCTCGTACTTATCAGTATCCTTCCGTACCAGTATCGGATTTACGCGCAGAGAACGTTTCAGGTTTTATAACATAATAATAATATGATTTGCTCAGGAGATACATATAAATAAAAGAAACGATAAATCGATAGTGTTCAATATATTTAAGTTTGCCGGTCTGCTATGTCGAGGTGCGGCGTTGAGTTCCGCCAACTAACGCATAGTGTATCTAAAATGGACGGCGAAGAAAAATGCTTGTATGGTTCTTATTGCCTACTATAGTAATCGTTTAGTGGGGTGAAGGTGTAGGTATAGTGAAAGAAAGCTCAAGTGTCGAAGACTGTGCGTTGAATTGAATTGAACTTTACTCTACGATCCCATAAGTTGTTTTAAATTTGACCTTATTTCGTTTCTGATGATCTCCATTTTTTATTTACCACAATGTAGTAGATAGTTCCAACAAAGGTATTTTGTCTAAATTTTTTTTTTTAATTAATTTTGAAAGTCATTATAAAGATTTAGTATATCATAGAGACAAACCAAAGTCACTGATTAGCAAATTATTATTCGTTAGGTAGTTCTGTGATAAGGTCTCCTCATGTTTACTACTCGCAGCGACGCCACAATTTAATTTGTCATTTATTTAGTAAAAGTAAATTATTAAATTTTAAAAGTTGTATATCTTATTTGTATATCTTATTTATGGTACAAAGATCCTTAAATATGTTTTTAGCTTCACTCTGCATCCCGGAAGTAGCAGGTTAGTCAGAGGGAACCTAGTTAAGATACTCCGCTCCCAACTTTCCTCAGAACTCTGGAGGCATTGCATGTTGAGAAGCGGAACTCAACGTCGCGCTTTCGCCTCGAAGAAATATTTAATATTTAATTACCGCGAGTGTAGGGAAACCGGTCCCACAATCAGTGGGATGTGGGAGATGGGAGAGTGGAAATCGATCCCACAACCAGTGGCGTTCACTTTGCTGCGTGCGGGATATGCGGGATACAACGTGAAGTTAATATACAAACATGCTAATGTGTTATAAAAATGTCGACGTTGATATATTACAAATTTTATTCAGGTAGGTACTTACTTCCTGTGGATTTGTATAATGACACAGATTTCCGATTGTTACATGGTCGTTTATAAAACTAAATATCCAGATACTTTTATGTTAGTAGACAGTAGGTCAATTCATGGTCAGTTTACATTATGTAGGTACCTAGATACGCGTCATAGGTCCCTGCGAAATAGACGCCGAAGTCAATGTCGTCGTTTAAATTAAATTAGGTAAGCTCCGTATTGTTTCGTCGCGAGATTGCGATGTCAGAATAATTTATTCTTTAATTTATTTATAACCTCGCGAATTCGTACCTGAAACCGGAATAATACTGTAATTAATTATTGAAAAACAAGTTAAACGTGGTCGCCATTAAACATGAATTATAGTTAGTAATTATAAGTAAGGTATTGCTAGAAGAGTGCAATAAAAGGTCGTTAGTTTCATGTGAAACATAACACATCTCACGTTAGCTGTTTATAAACTTATGTAAAATGTTTAATAATAAGTATAATATGTAACTACGTTGTGAATAATTTCAGACACTCTTTTTTCGCCATTGATAATAATTATTTTCAAAGAAATACACAGCCATAAATTGTGATTTAATAATTATTTATTACATAGATTACATAAAGGTGATGAACTTTAATATGAATCATACGGGACTGTTGTCGTTTCGTCTAATGGTATCGGGAGCGGGACTCTACCGCTGCGCTTTTCTCAACAAATATCTATTTGAAACATGAATTTACATTAATTTAGTAAATTATTTTATAAGATCTATTTTTGTTCAATAATCATTGAAGAACCAAGAATAAGTGGAATAAGCAATGAAGCAAATTAATCATAACATTTAAAAACACAACGTAGAATATTGAAGCAATAAAATATTACTATATCTACTATTTAATATAGCATCAGTGAAGTACGATAAGAACAATACCAGACAATAAAATGATGATAGCGTGGACTTAATAGGAGTGTTAACTGACATTTTTTAAATAATATTTAATAAATCCATCTATAAATTTTTCACTATAGTGAATATCAAGTTTGTTTTCTAATTTGCTTTATAAAATGTATATTATAATAGCAAAAAAAATATCATTAATGCCATGTCGGTTACAATTTACAACAGCTTTGCAAATAGATTGCCTGCTATATTAATAAATATTATGAAGACAATAACGATTTTAATTTATCATTATTTCTTGTGGTATTAATTTAGATTCTTGTTAAAAATGTTTATGATAATTGATATGTTAAGTTTATTGCAAATACATAATATTATTACAATTTGTAAGAAGCATTGGTGATGCTAAAGTAGTTCATAATCGAGGTAATAAAACACTTTTATGTAACGGCAGTACTACCGAAAAGATTAATTATAATTTATCACAAGTCATGGTGGAAGTTAGATATTACAAAATTATTAAAACATTAATTAACTAATCAAATTATAAAAATAATTTAAAAAAAAAGGAAAAGAGAAAAGCAGCAGTAGTTTAACTATACTTAAAAAAATAAAAAATCAGAGCTCGAAATCGACGAGCTGTTGCTTTAATAAAATAATCAAAAAAATATACTTTTTTATGTTTACAAAATCAAAATTAAACCAGCTTCACGCTGTATCCCGCAACCAGCGGGGTAGGCAGGGAATCTAGTATTAAGACACTCCATTCCCCATTTTCGTCCGAACTCTGTAAGCATTGTGTGTTGAGTGCGCCACTTATCTCAACGACGCACTTTGCCTCGACATTAGAGCGAAGAAATGAAAATTAAATTTAAATAAATATTCCATTTCCTCGAGTGGGTATCGAACCCACAGCTGTCGCGTTACAGTACACCCTTAAGCTTCTGCAACGACGGCAATTCAATTTATAAAATTAATCTCTCAAAATTTCTTATCTATAGAGCTTCTTAAGTGACGCTCTATCTATGATTCTTTCATGTGTATGAACGTCTTAAGCTACTATTAGCTTGTATATCTATATACTGATAAGAATGATTGTACAAGAATACTACACGAATTGTATATTAAAACTACATTCTAAAATATCTTAATAATATATAATCTTTTTTTAAGCATTTTAGCATAATATCTTTTCGTCATAGAAAAAAGGATTGGATATATATATATATTAAAAATAAAATTAAAATTGCTTATAAATTAAAACGGCAAAACATCTAGAAACAAATGTTTCTTTTTAGAAAACACGGCATTGAAATCTTCACAATATTTATTAGGAATCTACAATGAAAGATTTTTTTCATATTTAGATGGAGGAATTGTGGTGGTATTTTGTCTAACTACACAATAATAATAACAATTGGCAAAAAAACATAAAAATAAGATAAAATATTATTATTATTATAGATTTTAAAGAAATATTATTACGTAATACCAATTAAGTATGGACGATTTGTTTCTCTTGTCTATGTTGAATTTTGTTTTAAATATATTATTTTAAAGTATTTATATATCCTTGTTTGATTATGTTGTCACTGAGCAATGAACAAGTCAAAGTGACAACACAAACGTTAGTGCCACATAACTTCTTGGAAAATTATTTTCGTGATTATTATTAAATCATCCTCCATTCGTGATTATTAAATCAAGTCCATACCAATAAAATATCTATTATCAATGTATTCTTTAAATTTTATGGCAGAAATCTCTTCAACAACATCTGCGTGACTAAATAAGGTAGATAATTTATATAACACAACTAATGTTTAACCTGCTATTGTTTAATCTACAAGCAAGCCTTACATTGTTACAAAAGTTAAAATAATAAGAATATAGTATTCTTCGAGAATAACAACAGAGGAACGAGAAGTATTTTTTTAAAAATACCTCTCGTTTCTCTATGTCTCGTTCTCATTCTCTCTCTCTCTCTCGTTTATGATAATTATGTGAAAAATATATTTTAAAATATTTCTTAAATATTCTTTACATTTAAATATTCTATAACGCTTAAAATAATTTACTTCGTATATATGAATATATTTGTTTGCTTATCTCATTTAATTTTAAATATTAAAGAAGAATACGAGTATTTACAACAAAACACCAATAAGGAAAGTATCTTCCTAATTAGAAACATTGTTTTCCTTTCGAAGCCAATTATAACTCATGGCGCTGTCATACATAAGTACATACATTAGGTACTTTATATTATTCCTTTTACATGTGCGACTGCAAAAATTATATATTAGTAATTAAAATAAATATATTTATCATAATATGACATATTATTTCATAAATTAAGAAAATAGCATTGCAGAAAATTAATAGGTATTGCTTATTTAATTAAGTAAATAACTAAACATCGGTACAGCTCGGTACGTATCCAGGTTTTCTGTAAAAAAATAATGATTATTTATAAAATCCACATTCATAACTTATGCAATCTACAAATCCACATCCATAAGACAGTGAATGTAGGTTTGATCCTCACTCGTAGGTGTAATAATTAAATTAAATTATTATTATTTTTATCAATATAAAACTGGACTGGACTTTAGCTTTGAACTAATATGTTCGTGTAAATGTTGTTTTTTTTTTTAATTTTTCGAGGCAAATTTTGTTGTAAATAAAATTTCTGGGATCGGCACCAGACTATTCTGGGGTGGGTACGACCCACCCGGCTCCCCTACTTCCTACGCCCATTATGGTCCTTTAAAACTATGTCAAGATTCTAAGTCAATACAATGAAAAGATTTTTATGCACCGCATTTTGTATGAAAGTTGCCGCGTAATCTAAACCTATAATAGAGTACTTCCCATAGACCTACAGTTATGAGATTTGGCACGAAGGGATTCGAAAAGTGGAAATTTATAGGTATATAGAAAAAAAACATTATAGACTTATATTTGTAGTTCATACAAAATGGGTGAATATACCCAAATGCGCAAATTTAAGTTTGTCAACTTTTATAAGTTGTATTTCCAGTTGACCTACAATCCTCAAATTGGAACGAAAGCCTCGGTCGAGTCCGACTCGCATTTAAAGGGTTTTTTTTAATGTAATGCGATTATTAGTTTAATCCATTATTATGTCGTGATTTCAGCTGTAAGTCACGTAGGTGTCTGCTGGTAGGCAGCGTGTTGGCGGCGCTGGTTGTGGGCGCGTTGGTGGCGGTGCTGGTCTTGCAGCCTTGGGCCGGCCGTGACCAGATACGCTACCGCCGCGCCGTCGTCGCCGCCAATGGATACGAATGCGCATCTGTTGGACGGTAATAAATTTATAAATTTGGTTTTATCATATAAAATGCTTTTAAAATAAGGAAATACCTAAGCTAGTTACTTAAATTATATACCGACAAGATAAATATATCGCACACATGGCAGAATGAAATGTAAACATAAAGTAAATCAAGAATGAGCTAACTTTATGGTTTATTTATTATAATATTGTTAACTTGTTTCGAAATCACATTTTTTTTTTTTATTTACTATTAGTAGTCACGAGGTAAAAGGAAACGCCGTTCAATATATTGTGAACTTATAATATATATTTGAAAATTTCGTTTAAATCATAATTTAATGCCATGTTTATTCTTTTCATTATAGTGCTATATTGGAAAAGAACGGATCGGCAGTAGACGCAGCAATAGCAACCTTATTTTGTGAAGGAATCGGTTGCGCACAATGCATGGGGCTTGGAGGGGGATTTCTGGCAACGGTGTACGACGCGAGGACGGGTCGGGTACGAGTTCTCAACGCTCGGGAACGAGCTCCAGCAGCGACGACTCAGAACATGTTCGCGAACGCTTCCTCAACTATAGGCGGGCTCGCCATCGCCGTGCCCGGAGAACTCAGAGGATATGGCGCCCTCTATCAGGAGTATGGACACCTACCGTGGGCAGATCTCGTGCGACCAACAGCAGAACTTTGCCGCAAAGGACACCGCGTCAGCGAATATATGGGACGCGTCCTCAAATCCTACAGCAGCAGAATCCAAGACGAACCATCTATGAGGTGATAATCAATTATTAGTTACTGTACATAGAAATTGCTGAGCAAGAGCTCAGTGTTTTCTTGATAGAACCGACTTTCAACCAACAGAATATGTCAAAATAAATAAGCATATACTAAGTATACGTATTACTTACATATAAGTAGATTAATTTTAATTTAGTAGATTAGTAGACTTTACAAATGTACAACTACTTATATAATAAAGACAAAAATCAACTTCACGCTGTATTCCGTGTACAGCAGGGTAGGCAGAGGTTGTTAAGACACTCCGTTCCCCACTTTCTGTGTGATGGAATTCAACGCCACTCTTTGCCTCGACACCGAAATACTTATATGAAACTTTAAAGGTTTTTTTTTATTTTAAAGGGAAGTTTACGTGAACCCAGAAACAGGCGAAGTGTGGAACGAAGGCGACTTGATTCGCGAGCCAACATTGGCGCGCACTCTGGAAGTGATCGCAGAGGAGGGCCCGGAGGCGATACACAATGGATCCTTAACCGCAACGCTTGCGCGAGAAATACAGAACTACGGCGGCATCATTACAGAGCAAGATCTCAGGGATTACCAGTGAGTGGAACATTCAAAATATGAATATTAAATACATACTTCCTGTAAGTAATTATAGAGATGAGAGGGATCCTAATTCGGTCACAAAATTTTAGTTTGTTTAAAATGAGAGTGGCACCTCCAAAAATTTTAAGCAATATATCTTCGATTCTCATATTATTACATGTTAAATTATAGGCAAAAATATGAAAAAAAAAAAATTACTGAAATATAACATTTTTTAATATCATATTTATTTATTTTAGACCAGAATGGCAAGATCCCATCGCAGTTCCATTGTCGAGCGACCACACGCTCTACTCGGTGCCCCTCCCCGGCTCAGGGTCCGTCCTAGCGTTCATGCTCAACGTAATGAGGGACTGGATCGGCGCTGGGACGAACGTAACTCTAGGGTCCAACCTCTATTGGCACCGCGTCGTAGAAACATTCAAATTCGCGTACGCAAAACGCACAGGGCTCGGCGACCCTTCACACTCTAATGTACCATATAATATTAAAGAGGTTAGCGGAAACAAACATGTTATATTACTAAGGAATAATAGAGTTATTTAAAAGTATAAAATATATATATTTTTAAAAAACGCAAACGCAAACCGTTACATTATCCATATTTAATTTAAGTATTGCTGTATTGTTAAAGGACAATACTTTCACTCTTGTTGTTTATTTTTAGTTGGAACGAAATTTGAGTGATGCTGCGTGGGCACGATCCTTTCGAGATCTTATAGATGATACACGCACGTTCTCCGACTGGAGACATTATGGAGCTCTGTTTGAAGGCGCTGATGACCACGGAACTGCACATGTTGTTGTCGTCGCACCTGATGGCAGCGTTGTTTCAGCTACCAGCACTATTAATTACATGTAATTATGATACTTGTTATTTAATATTCTTTAAAATATATCCATTTATATTAATATATAGAGCAAAAGTAAGTGTCAAAGGAAAAAATATATTAGACAATATCGATTGACCAACGATTGATTGATGAAAATAAAGTGCTGATGGTAGAAATCTTCCAACATCAGCATTCTATTTTCATATATGAGAAATTGAATTGAGGCACTTGAGAAATTGAAATATTTAATATTTTTATTTTTTCGCTCTGGTAACCAGGCAAAGCGCGGTATTGAGTTCCAGTAATGCCTCCTGGCGGAAAATGAGGAACGGAACATCTTAATTGGAAATGGAAGTATCTTAATATCAGTTTCTCAGGTTCCCTCTACCTATCCTGAAAAAAAAAATAAGTTTTGTTTTTAATTAATACTTATTATATATATATTATAGTAAAATAAGTATTAAAAAATAGTATTCAAGATAAAGCTCTCATTAATTAAATATTAAAACCCTAGTTGGGGCTCACAACGAAGATCCAGAAGCCTCGGTTTCATATTAAACAACGAAATGGATGATTTTGCAATACCACATCGTGAATCTTCATACGGAATGCCTCCCTCGCCAGCAAATATGCTAACACCAGGAATGCAGCCTTTAAGCTCTATGGTTCCGAGCGTTGTACTCTACAGGAACCAATCGGCAGACTTAGTGATCGGCGCAGCTGGTGGTACTAAGATCACAACGCAAATAGCCTTGGTTCGTAATGGTTTATTTTTTCATGGGATTTCTTTTACAAAAAAATATTTAAATAAAAACATTTATAATTATAACTAATTATATTAATAAGTAGAACTGTTTTTTATTTTCTTTAATTATTATAATTTTGTTCTTCAATCAATCAGGTGGCAATGCACGCAATGTTGGAAGGTGATGACCTCAACGATGCTATACAACGCCCGCGATTGCATCACCAACTTGTTCCAATGGAGGTGGAATATGAAAGTGACTTTGATCCGGTAAGCATTATGCCCATATATGAAGTTTTATATTAAGTATTAGTTGTTCTATAATATTTTTCGGCCGATAAAATTTTTACCGGTAACCATTTTTATCTACTTTTATCAAAACCTTATAAGGTCGTAACGTTATGTGGCATAGGGACACAAGGATGGGACTCGGTCGTGGGTTCGATCTCCACTCGAGGGAGTTAATTTTTATTTTATTTATTAATACTTGTATTTCTTCACTCTAGCACTAAGACAAAAACCTGGCGTTGGTTCCGTCACTCTACACGCAAAGCCTCGATAAATTCGGCGGAAAGTGGAGAATGGAGCATCTTAACAGTAGTTTCCCCCAGCCTCCTGTGCTATTTGCGGGATATAGTGTGAAGCTGATCCAAACGTTATTAATAATTACATAGTAATATTATAAATATATATGTAGGTATGCTCATAGCAGTGGACCTTAAACCTGTCTGTAAGCGAGATACCTAGTTACGAGTACTATCCCCACCAGAAAGAATAAATTATTTTCATTTACCACGAAGAGCAAGCAGACACCGAACAAGAGTGTCTTAAGCTTTCAAATGCTATCCATAAACAATTATAGAATCCATTCAATTTTTTTCTTTCAGAAAGTGATAGCTTCTCTACGGGCGAGAGGCCACGCAACTACAGAACGTGGACGCACAGCGGGCTTCGCGGCCATGAATGGCGCTAAACGTGACAGCAATGGCCATTTATCTGTTCATACCGACAAAAGAAGAATCGGCAGTGTGGACGGATTTTGATCTCAAACATACTATGTTACTATTATTTATTTATAACGACAGTATTTTGTAGGCATTCTGCAATACTGTGCCACTTCCACATATTTTATATTGCTAACAATTCTTAACATAATCGTACCTAGTGAATCTTAAAGAAACGTACATTCATTCATGCATTGCAACATGTTTCCTTTTCGTAAAATTATATAAGTACGAATAGATCCAAGTAATACCGTCGTTAGTAATATCGTTTTATCGTAATACTAATCCCAGGGCCGTAAGATAGAACAAATATTCCTTAAATCTTGATCAGTTGATATCGTTTTAACATAAGTACAGTTGTTTTTTTTTATATAAATTTTAGATGGTTACAATAAGCGTGTGGTCTTACCAATTATTTTACCACTGTTGTCATCTATACATATGTATGTATAATAAAACTGTAACTCACCACTGTTGTAAAGAAGAAAAATTGTTATTGAGGGCATTTATTAATTTAATAGAACCCAAAACAACAATTGTCAAAATTTTCTGTCCGTTTGTCCCTTTGTCGGTTTGTCTGTGCTAATCTCACGCTAATTTCAAAAACAGCTAAATCGATTTAAATGCAGTATCGACAAATGTATTTTGGCAAAATTCTCTTAACATTTAGAGTTTTAATCGGTCTTTAAATAAAAAAAGTAAGTCATCATAAAGAATTGTATGCGACATTATTGCTATAAAATAACTGTTTTATTGAATTGACTGAAACAATGTCAATGTATAGCTTTAAATAATGAAATAATGTTATTAGTTCACAAAAATAATTTAGATAAATAAAAATTAATAATTGTCTAGTACATACGGGCGAAGCCGCGAGAGGGTCGCTACTTAATACTACAAGATAGTATCAATATATAAGTATTAACAAAATATATTTTAATCTTATTTTGGATGTGAATATTGTTATTTGTGATGTTGTTTAGTCATAAAATAAATTTAGATATTGGTTATTGGTCTTTTTATTTCGTTTAAAGTTAATTATTTAAGTAAATAAAGGCAACTACTGAACAATCGAATAGCTGAATTTGAAAAATCAAATTTAATTTTTCATTAATTATCTTAGTAGTAATTCAAGCTAGAACATATTATCTTTTACATTACACATATTTATATTTGCGTCTGTACTTTTGCTAATAAGATTTTAATATTTACAATTTTAAAAAACCTAATTTTACAATTGTTCGTATTCATGTCGTTTACCGGATGGAGTCAATACAATTACATCTTTATTAAGTATAATAGGCTATTGGATCTCATTTTATCCAACTCCACTTGTGTAGTTGCGAGGACTGACCCATTATCACTACCTGAAGATGGCCATCATCCAGCTCTTTTAGTAAATGTGGGGGAAGGTATCCCTCACAAATTATTGAGAGAACCTCCACGCATTGTACATCGTTTCCATGATGCCGACTATGAGGCCATTAACTCTGAATTACATAAAATTAATTGGGTCCAACAACTCTCTTCTCACAATATTTCTTTCGGACGCAGTTGATAGATTTTTCTTATAATAAATAATGTTGTTGACAAATTAGTTCCAACTAAAACCGTATACAGCAATAATAAATTTCCAGCTTGGTACTCTAGACGCTTAATAAAACTAGTAAATAAAAAACTTTAAATGCATAAGAAATGGAAGATTTACGGCAGAAGTAGTGACTATAAAATATTTTCTGATCTTCGGCATGAGACAAAACATATGCAGTTGGAATGCTATGCTTTGTGTATTGATAAAGATGAAAGCAATATTCGTTACAATTCAAAACAATTTTGGTCCTTTGTCAAGTCAAACGAGTCAATGATTATATTTCTGACAGCATAGTTTTTAACGATCAAATCTCCTCTGATGGCCAGGCTATTGCCAACACTTTCAACTCCAACTTCCAATCTGTGTTTGAAGTTAATACAAGAATTGCAGTTGGGGAAACTAATTGTGCTTCGGAGAATAACCTTTCTATAAATAATGTCAACATTACTCGTGAGATCATAGAAAAATATCTTTTGAAACTTAACCTTTCTAAAGGTTCTGGGCCTGATAAATTACATGCTATATTTTTAAAATGTTGCAGTTCTGAAATCTCTGTTCCATTACACATATTGTTTTCAAAATCTTTACAATCGGGATCTTTACCTTATATTTGGAAAAGGTCTATTATTGTCCCAGTCCATAAAAGCGGTGATAAGCGAAATGTTAAAAATTATCGTGGAATATCAAAGCTTTCTGTTATTCCCAAATTATTAGAAAAAAATATTTACGATAATCTATTTCCCCTTATAAGTCCCCAACTAATCCCGCAACAACATAGCTTTATAAACAAACGCTCCACAGAAACTAACCTCTGTGAGTTTCTAGATGAAGTCCTCTACGCTATGAATTGTGGGTATCAAGTTGATGTTATCTATACTGACTTCTCGAAAGCATTCGACAAAATTTCGCATTCTTTGTTAGTTGACAAAATTAAACAAGCTGGTATACATGGTGATCTTCTAAAATGGCTTGAGTCTTATCTCCGTGATAGAACTCAAGCTGTGGCTGTGAGGGGCTTCTCCTCTAGTTTTGTACCTATTACTTCTGGTGTACCACAGGGTTCCCATCTTGGACCTCTTCTTTTTAACATTTTTATCAATGATATTATACAATCTTTTGAACATTCTAAGACACTTCTTTATCCCGATGATGAAAATTTGTTCAAAATTATAAATGAACATGAGGATTGCACTAAACTACAAGAGTATCTAGACAATTTTGATAAATACTGCGCGTCTAATGAGTTATCCCTAAATCTGGACAGATATTGTGTAATTAGTTTTTGTAGAAAGAAATCTCCCATTCTATTTGATTATCTAATTCGCAACAGGAAAATATAGTCTATATCACTAAAGTATTGCATAATGGAGACTTCCATTGTTAAGGTTCTTGGTATATTATTGGATGCCGGTCTTTTATTTGACAAACATATTGTAAATATTATAGGAAAAGCATATAAAATGCTCGGTCAAATCACTCCCCTGTCTAAATATAAATATTTAGACAGGGAAGTGATTTTAAGAACATACATACATTTAAGCTTTTGTATAATTCATATGTTAGATCTTACTTAGAGTATGCCTCGCCTGTCTGGAACCCACAGTATGATAATTATGTATTTGCAATTGAAAGTGTCCAAAATAAATTTATACGGCGATTACTTTACAAATTTAAATTAGATAACTCTCAGAATCTAAATATACTGTCATTAAAAAAACGAAGAGGATAAAGAGATCAATTTTTTTTGTATAAATTGTTACACAATCTTATAGATTCCAATTATCTGCTAAGTAATATTCACATCAAATGCCAATACTTTTAGTGCCAGATCTAGAGACACCTTTTACATTTCTGCTCGAAAAACTAATTATGCCCAAAATTGTTTTATACCAAGATCTTGTAGGGCATACAATAATTACTTTAGGGATATAGACATTTTTCATAACAATTTGAAACAATTTTCATGTAAAATTTTCGACAAAATTCAACTGATGTAAATCTTAACCTTTTACTTTGTAAAAATCTTTCTTTTTTATTTCTTTTTAGACCATAAATTAAATTTTTAATTGTTAATTAGCAACATATGTGAAAAGTTCATTTCTTTTATATTCAAAAAAGTTATATATGTAAATAAACATAAAAGTGGAAACTTTATTGGGAAACGTAATATAGATATGTATAATGCTAAAAAGTATAATAAAAACTGTTTGTTTCCCAATTTAAAATTAAAAAAAAAATAATAAAAAAATAAAAAAGTACAGAGTACTAGTAGAGTAGATATACTATAGCCGCAGCTTGTGGACGCTTGCTGAGCTAAATTGTCTTTGATAGATAAAATATCTGTGGTATATTTCCTTTTATTTAGTTCCCGCCATTTTTTACATTTGACAATGTTACAATTATAACGTCAAAACTCAAATCATGTTTCTTGTTTATTGACATTTGAATTTTGACATTTGTTTTCCAACGTTTAACCAGTGTATACGTTCTTTGCGTTGAACAGTCAAATACATATTTAAATTCTCATTTGCTTAGTGTGTTTTATTTTCTTATTTGATTTTACATAGGTATACAAATCTTACACTTTATTCTGTTCATTTAGATTACATTACTTTGAAACCATTCTTCAAAATGAGTAACAAGCTATCAGAAGGATCTTTGGAGGTAAGAACATGTTTCATATTTCATATTTAAATAAAATAAAATATGTCTGATTTCGAAAACTAATTCAAACACATGCACATTTATGCTATATATTTAAATATTATTAAAAACATACTTGAATAGTTTGTATTCATGTCCTTGAGATTATAAATTGTTACTGCTTCAATTAAAATAAAATCTAAAACAGTTTTAACGATGCAGCATGTGTTGCATTTACATTAATTTATGTAGGAAATACCCTACAGGAAAATAACATTAATAAATTCCGAATGATTAAATGGTAACTATAATGCTTTTATATTTATATATTTTTTTAATGCATAATTATTTATAAGCTAATTATTATTTGTGTAGGTTATTATGAGAGGTGGAAATTATGACAATCCAATAATGCAAGTACTTGGTAGTAAGAAAATTCAGGGTAGTGGTGCCAATGAGAGGTTCAGGTTATTGGTATCGGATGGAAAACATTCTCACAGCTTTGCAATGTTGGGCACACAGCTTAACGATAAACTTATTACAGGAGAGCTTTCAGATTACTCTGTTATAAAAATTGATAAATATATCACATCTGTGTTGAAAACTGCTGGCAACAAAGAAAAGTATGTATGAATTAATTATATATAAAAATGTGTATATTTATTTTTAATGTATTTCTCTTACCATCATGATTTTTTTTTCAGACGGGTTATGATTATTTTAGAATTAACTATTGTAGAACCAGGCTCTGCAGTAGGAAAGAAAATTGGTAATCCTCAAACTTTGAGTGAAGATTCTTCATCATCGGCAGCACCACCGCCTCCTGTTAAGCTTGAGCCAACTAAAAGTTCAGCACCAACTATTTATACACCAAAACCTATGGATAGCATGGGAGCTAATTTGGATTCAAGTATTCTTAGCTCTCAAATGACTCATCCTATTGCAAGTTTAAGTCCTTATCAAAACAAGTAAGTTATTATTGTTGCAAGTATACATATAAGTCATAGGTTAACAATTATGTTTATGTTTAAAATTATACTAATAAATCTTTGATTGGTATGCATAAAAAGTTGGTATACTGTTGACATATCAAATGTGGATTCAATTTCCACCAGGAATTATTTTCATTTCTTTGCCCTGGCATGAAGGTAAAGTGCAGCATTTCATTTTGCCTCCATACACAATATATTGAATGAAGCTAATAAAACAACCATTATTATCATTGTATGATGTCACAGAAAATGAACTATGTGAGTCATATTAAAAGCTACTTATTACATATAGCATAAATATATATTTTTCATTCAATCTATTACATTAATGTAATATTAGATAATATTTCTTGTTTGTTTTTGTTTTTATTATACATTTCACATAATTTACTTGGCCTACTACTGGACCTATATATTTTTAGACCCATGTCCTTGCTAAAGCATACTTTGTTTGCAAGGACCTTGAAAATTATTGGCATACTTAATATTTATTCATTGGTGGGAAGCTAGCTTTTACCTGTGGGAAGCTAGCCTAGCCTCTGTGGTAAAAGGGAGATATCCAAAATTGTGTATTACATATGGCATATTCTAAGTGATTATTATATAGCTCCAATTATAGCTACACTACAGAATAAACCATATTGAAGCAATTAACATGATGTAATATACTTCATTTTCCTAATGGAATGTGTGCTAATTATTAGTTTGGGAATTGGTAATTGCATAAATCCATTTTATATTGTTGTCTAAGATCATTGGAAACTTTAATAATAAGGTTTAATAATATTACTCCCATAAATACATAGATCAATATTTTTTTAAATTAATTAATATAATAAGTCCATCAAACCTGTCATGTAAAAAAACCTTTTTTTGACATGTTTGCCTTTTGTCTCTTGCCATAATGAATCAGTATAAGTAACATTGGTTCATATTTTTTTTGTTAAAAATGGATGTAACTGATCTAATATAACAATCAGTCCACAGTTTTCTCTTATATTACAAAAAATGGAGAAACAGTCTAGTGCGTTTTGGTATTTGTATACTATTTTTAAGCTGCATCAAAAAAATGTTTAAAAACACATTCAATAGATTTTTTTTTGCCAAATTAAAAAGAAGACAAGTGAAGCAAATGATAAAATTATAAGAACTTAAATACAGCGTAAAGCTGAAAATTGTAAATTGTAAATATTTTTTTTCTAGATGGGTAATAAAGGCGCGAGTGATGAATAAAACAGCGATACGTACTTGGAGCAATGCAAAGGGCGAAGGCAAACTATTTAGTATGGACTTATGCGATGATAGCGGTGAAATAAGAGCGACCGCATTTAAAAATGAGTGCGATAAGTTCTATGATATGATTCAGGTATTACTTTTTATTAGCTCTTCAGGTTTTTAAGAAATCTTAGAAATGGATCAATGTTGTTATATTGAATTAAATGTATAATAAAATAATATAATTGATAAATTTTGACATTAATGGAGCTTATGATGAAGTATAGCTTCAGCGGACACAAAAATTGTGACTTCTATTGAATTGTTTCCATGTCTATGCTTTAGCAAGACAGAGTATGGCGTTAAGTTACGCAGAACAGACAAATGGATGTAATTATAGTAAAGCAATCTCATTATGCGTGTTATGATAAAGTAGTAAAGCTTAGGATGAAAACTCCCTGAATGTGATATGACTATGAGCATAAGTACATGCAAAAAAACTGTATTAATCTGGTAAAGTCATATATTCTTTCATCATACCACTATTGTAGCAATTCTAATCACAATGTTTTAGAACAACCAAAGCAACTTTATATTATGTTCCCCAAAAATATCCTACTAATATATATTTTTTGTGGGTTCAATGTCCATTCACTGGAATTAAATATTTAATATTTTTAATTCCTCGCTCTGGTAACGAGGCAAACTTGGTGTTCCAACACTCAACACTTCAAGAATTCGGCGAAAAGTGAGGAAGGAAAAGTCTAAATAGGGAATGGACTCACTTAACATCACGTTCCCAGGTTATACCTTCTGGGTACCCGGCTGTGTGAGAAACAACGAAAAACTAACAAAACTTTTTTTTTAATTTTAATTACCAGATAGACAAAGTTTACTACATAAGTCGCTGTCAACTGAAGACAGCGAACAAGCAGTTCACCACATTAAAGAATGACTATGAAATGACCTTCACGGCTAACACCATAGTAGCGGAATGTATGGACGACGCGTCCTCTATGCCCACCGTGAAGTACGACTTCGTGCCCATTACTGATATAGCCGATAAACCGGCTAACACTTTGCTTGGTGAGTAATTTTTTTTGCTTATTTAGTTTTTTTTACGGATTTTTGGAGCTTAGTCATTGTCACTGGATAATGGAAACTATCAGATATCCGTAAAAGACAATAAATCAGGTAAAATTATGTACAAGTATTAAATAAATAAAATAGTAAAATTGAGGTCTACCACTCAATGTCTTGAAAATTGGGCGGAAAGTGGGAATCGGAATGTTTTACCACTAGAGTCAATCCTACTATGCGAGATCGAGATCGAGATCCTGCTATGCGAGATACAGGGTGGAGGTAATTGTAAATAACTTTTTTTCTCTACATATATTTATAAATATCCTTATCCAAATATATATTTTTTTACAGATGTTATTGGAGTGTGCAAAATGGCATCTGATGTGCAAGAATTAACTGCAAAAAGTACCGGAAAGTTGCTTAAGAAGAGGGAAATTACACTTGTTGATTCATCTGGTGCAGGTGTATGTATATTTAATAACAAATTTTCTTCATTTTTAATTTTATAAAACAATAGAAAATTATTAAATTTCTTTTCTATTATTTAAAGACTGAGTAAAAATTGTAAATTTGTAATTGCTTAAGAAAGAAAAATATTTTTTGTGAAATTGTATAAAAATTAAAAAACCTCTCGGAATCGTAAGTTGATCCATTCTAAAGATACTTTCCTTTGCCTTAATTAATGTCATAAAGCTTTAAAAATATGTAATTATTCTGTTAATTAGTTTTAATAAACAATTTGTTATTATTCCTTCAGGTAACACTGACTCTGTGGGGCAGTGATGCTGAGAACTTTGATGGCAACAGTACACCTGTTGTTGCTGTTAAGGTATAAAATTATTTAACTATTATTATTTTTTTCCTTAGACGAACTCAATTTTATATTATTTTCTTCCTTCCTTTTATCATAAATCCATAAGATATTTTTTTGATAAATAATCACATTGTATTTAATGATAAAATTTCAACTAACATACTGTATTTCTGTGTCTATTAATTTAATATTTTTGACAAAATCTTATTTTCTTTTTACTAAATAGTCCCATCATGGCAAAGAGGAATATCATCTGGCATGGGGCTCATTCACGCTATGATTGTGGGTTTGATCCCTACTTTGAAATATAATTGTTTTTATTTTCCCACTTTGAAAAGAAGATTAACCTTAAAATTGGGCAGCAACTAGGGAACGAAATGTGAAGAATGCCATATGGCATTTTTCTGCAGGATACAGCTTGAACCTAAAAATAATGAAACTGAACTATTTCTGTGTTACATTGACTAAATCTTATATATACTATACTGCCTTAAAGGGGTACTGTCTTACTGCCTTAGGGGTATTGCCTTAAACTAACTAAATAACCTTATATATGATTGTATGTATATGTCCACTATACAGGGTGTTCGCGTATCGGAGTTCAACGGCAGCAAGTCTCTGTCGCTGCTGGCGGGGTCGTTGCTCCGCGTGCAGCCCGACATGCCCGAGGCGCACCACCTGCGCGGCTGGTACGACCGCGCGGGCGCCACGGCCAGCGTCACCAATATATCCGCACGGTAAGTCGCTGCTGCTTATATTTGATTTTCGTCCAAATTCCAATTTTACGATATGCTAATTTCATCCATAATTTGTTTCAGTTACAAGCCATCCATGATAAATTTCATGATTTTTGACTCACCTTCCGTTCTTCTCACAGCAGTTTATATTTGTGAGATTCCCTTCGATTCCCTACCTAACGGGACGGCACATCGTATGCAATTTTAAATTTAAGCCCATTAACTTGTTCACACAAATTTCGTGTTTTAGTAGTCAAGGAATTTAGGATCCGCGGCCCTTTCATCAAGAAATTTAGAATGCCTCCCCAATAATATGTGACGTGATTTATATCTGGCCCCTTAGAGGTTGCTTAATTAAATCTAGTAAAATTTGGTTATAAATTTCCTTTTGCACTCTACAGAATAGAGTATTTTTGAGAATTTATTCCTTACTTTATTTTTCTCTAGCTCGGGTGATGGAGGCATGGGCGGTGGTGGTGAATGGCTGACATTCAGCGAAGCAGCTGCAAAACGACTTGGCGGAGGCGACAAAGGGGACTATTACAATCTGCTAGGCGTTCTAACTTTCACGTTTTCTGATAACGCAGTTTACAAAGCTTGCCCTCAAGATGCCTGCAATAAGAAAGTTGTTGACCAGGAGAACGGATCGTATCGATGTGAAAAGTGTAACCGAGAGTACCCCAATTATAAGCACAGGCTGCTTCTTGGTGTTAGTATTTGTAATCATTATTTGTAATGTCTAATTCTTAATTGTCTGATATAAATCAGAAATATATACATTACAAATAATATAATAATAATATAATATATGATGAAAACATATAATATAACTATATTTTATCTGCCTGTCCTGATTTTAAACTTGACAGTTGACGGTTCCGCCTCTCAAATTGCAATATCTATAAAATTCAGCGGAGTGTATAAAATGTAGTGTCTTAACATTAGGTTCCCTCTGCATATTCTACTTTTTAAGAAATATAGCGTGAAGCTAAAAACATTTTTGTCCAGGCAAACGTATCAGACCCAACGGGCGATGAGCGTATAACAGCGTTTAACGAAGCGGCCGAAGCAATGCTCGGCAAAACTGCGGCGGAAATCGGACAATTGTTGGAGTACGATAAAAATGCGTACGCACAGCTGTTTGAAGAAGTCAAATTCAAAACCTTTGTATTTAGATTTAGGACTAAAATGGAGACTTACAGTGTGAGTTTAATTTTTTGTAATTATTACATTTATTAAGAGGAAAACGTTGCAATTTTGTAATAAATTTTAATTTTTACATGATTCAGTAATAGTAGCGTAGCGTGTGTGCCCGCGATTGTATCCTACCTACATATTTAAGGTCGTTCACTTTAATAATGGTGTCAGTGGTGTAATAATTATTAATATTACTAAATAGCGTGCAATACTAAAATACAATACAAACGCTACACCGATATGCCCGTGATCACAGCCAAATGGAAAATATTCGAAGCTGTTTCGGGTTTCCAAAAATATATAGAACTAATATCATGTGTAATCCCCTTAAAAAGAGGAATGTATGTAAATGGAAATGAAAAAATGGAATGGAATGTAAAATTTTGACTGCTGCACGATAACGATACGTCGTAAAACGAGTACTGCCTGAACACTGAAAAATATTAATAGCAAAAAATATATATGTATGTGTTTAAATGTCTTTTATATATATATATATAAAAAAAAAAAGTTTTTTTCCAGGATGAAGCTCGTTTGAAGACTACTGTGATGACCGCTCAGCCCGTAGACTACAAAGATGCTAATTCAAAACTCGTCAAAAGTATTAAAGCTCTGAGCGGAATTGAAATTTAATTTAAAAATTATAATGCTTTAACAAAGAACTGGTTTCTCTTGTAATTATGTCACTTCTAAAAGTTAGTGGCTCATAATATTAACATATTTCATTATGATTGGGTTTTCGTCAACTGTAATGAAATAAAATATTTAATTTTAAAATTATGTTACGATACTTATGCTCTTTATATATTTATGATTCAAATAATATTCCAAATATTTGAATTTGTAATAAAATTTTTAATTATATTATATTTCTTTTATTAAACATATTGTATTTCATCATGTTGCTTGGGAAATATGTATGTACACATGTAATTTTCATTGTAATTGTAATTAAGTACTCAATAATCGATGTGTATATTAAATGACACAGAGTCCACTTAAAGGGAGTGCCAAACGCATACCTCTTTCGCCTCGTCTACTATCATCAACCTCTTCATACAAACACTCCAGGGAGTCGTCTTGCGTTTTATGTGATCTCCTGTATCTTTGATACTGTCTTTTCGAAGGTCAACCGAACTCTCCTGCTACTTCTCTAACGTCAGATGAAAAATAAATTTATTCAATTGCAGTGAACATGCACCCTAGGGTACGGTTCATGTCCTGACAAGATAATATTTATAGAACAAAAACTGACAGAAATTATTTAAGAACTTGCACCAAAATAACTTAATACTTTTAAACATTGTGTTGTAAGTAGCGCAACAGCAGCATAACACTGCCGTTTTCCCAGTGGAGAAATTAAAATGAAAGTGGTGAAAAGATTACATCATATAATTTTTCGTGTGTTAAAAAACAATATGGTATTGTCAAATAAAATAAAACCGTGAGTACTATGTAGGTACTTTATTATTAATCTCATTGATATGACTTTTAATTTGGCTAAAGAAATAAACTTCTGGTATCTTAATTGAGTCTTAAATTTCGAGGCGCTTAATACAATAGATTCAACATCAATATAGTACATGTTATGTCGAAAACTTTACTTTCTGACAAAATATACTTAATCTGCGAAAGCATGTTAGACAAACATCAACTAGAACCTTAAAATACGACTAAAGCATACGAGGGTACTATTACAATTTAAAATTTACACTTATAAATATTATAATTTAATAAATCGAGTGTCTCTATCATGAGTTACCAACACGTAAGAAACTCGACAGAGGACGCGTAATTTATTAGTATGTTTAATTGCGCGTTAACGTTAGCGACTACAGTTAATGATTATAGTAGCTCATGATAATGATCACAAGGTTTATAAAAAATACAAACGAAAATTTTGCATAACATTGGCAGTGATTTTTTTATAAATGCTGGATATGTGAAGAATTAATTTTAGAACATAAATTGAACATTCGTATATTTATTAAAATCGGTCTTTAGATGCATTCTATAAAAAAATACTTTTCATATTAATCTTTAACTCTAAACAAAAAAATAACGGATATCCAATAAAAATAAGTTTTGCTGTTGTTACTTAGGTACCTACATAATATAATAAGTGTCGTAAAAAGTAATCCTTTATTTTAAACGCGATGCCGTTATTACATATATAATAACTCGATTAATATTTATGAAAGTTATTTAAATCGGCGTTAGAAAAAGATAAGATTTCGCAGGAGTCTTTTGAGGCTGTTTTTTGTCAGCAGCAGTCAAATCCTACCGCTATGGAAGCATTATTTAAATTGATCAGGAACAGTAAGTAAGAAAAAAATGTAGTGAGCCATTTACATATTAATCGACTGGACACAAAAAACTTGATATGTGAGTGCCGCACTTTTTCATGCAAAAACAAATATGATCAACTTTTGCTGAGCCAAAATTGACAGCTAGAAAAGATTCACTATGTTTGGCGAAATTTAAATTCTCAACAAACTGTTTTCTAAGAGCGGTATTTATCAATAATAGAGACGACATTGTAAGTAGGTTTAATAACTTTTCCATTTCATGGGAAAATAATGGATTTCTTTTTACTAGACCTAATATTTCAATAAGGTTATCAATCTGTCTGCATCTTAGTTTAATACTGTTAAAATATAACAAATAACATCACTGATGAGAAACCTTAGAATACGAAGGGGGGAGCTGAAAATAGAGTAAAAAGAAATTAGTATGTTCACCTAAACAACACTTGTAATTACTAAAATATTGAGTATATTTTATATGATAGAAAGAACTTGATTAAAACTAGGCAATCCATTCAATTTATTCAAATACAAATTGTGATTTCTAAAAATATTTATTATAATGATCATAACTCGATTTATCTGTATAATGCAATTCATGAAAAGTTTATAATTCTATTATATTAAAAGAGAAGCCCTGCTAGTACGTGGGGTCGCGTCGCGTAGCAGCAGCATTCGGTATATATATATATATATATACTTGTAAATTTGAATATGTTCTTTTACGCAACCACCGGGACAAACAAAGTATAAATAATCGACAATTCTGGATGTCTTCTTTGATTGCTTTATCAAAAAGATCACTATTTCGATTAGACATTAATGTAGTACTGTTGTTGGATAAAGATATAGCTTTTTTGCAACACAGCCCTACGTGTCATTCTCCCTTCCGCTTTGATCAGATAGGACATATTACAAAATTTATGCAGCACGGTCAACAAGTAGTGGCCGCCCTAAAGTTATCAGAAGACGGCTGCGCTGATTTAATTTTAGGAAATTTTCTATTTTTTCTTTCCGAGTACCGAACCTAACTTTGGGGCGGCCACTACTTGTTGGTCGTACTATACATAAAACGAGGCAGAGTTGACACTACGACGTACCACAACCCAACGTACTAATGGAACCTCACGCTACAATTGGTGCGCGCGCGTCGTAGCACGCTTTATTTAAATGATTCCTTGAGCAGAAACTATGAGAGAATCGTAGTAAAAATACAAAATTTAATACTTAATTTACTTCTCTTACACCTTTATAAAAGTAGAATAAAAAATAAACCAATAAAAAAAATACTTTAACAATAGTATAAAATAATAAATACACAGATCGATATAAAATTAAAGCCATAACATTAAATACTTAGACAATATAAGCTAGTAATGGAAATGATCCACAGAAGCTTATTTGAATACACACCAGTACTCAACCCAAACCAGTGATCAAAGAAGTGTCTTAATCATCCTAAACATATTATCATAACATTAATCCATATCGCAACCACCTCACGCCGCGCCGAGGCGGCTCACAGAAATTCTATGTATAAATTATCACGTTAAACAGTATTAAGAAAATATTGAGATTATTGTGAAACATTCAATTCCAAAAGAGAATATCACCCGAATCGAAACAAAGGGTAGAATCGTACCTAATGTAAAACAGTAAATGTACGACAAAAATATGAATCAATATAAACGACGGCGACGCTCAACGCGCCATAGTAGGGGTAACTTGCTAGAGTACAATTAATTCCATTATATAAGTCATAACCCACAACGCCGGGGTCACAAGTCATTCTCACAGTACTGGTCACTAGTGGTGTCGCCTGCCCCCACCTGCCCTCGCCTGCCCCCTCGCGCCGCGCCCCGCAGCTCCACACGCACACACGCACGCTCCGACCGGTGTACGCCGAACGATCGCCACATCACATCACTAAACGTATGTATGTATTTACACTACTAATAATAACTTAACGCGTGAATAAATAAAAAGCGACGCTCTTTGGAACGTTTCGCCTCGCGGGATCGAGTCCCGGAAGAAGCGACGACGCCATTATATAAAACCTTAAAACTAAAATTAAAGGAAATATGGCCGAGAGGCGGTCCTCACTTGTATATTGTACCTGTGTACTTACAAAATAGTTTCTTTAGTAATTGAATAACAAACAGTAAATACTGCGTCTTTTAAAAAAAAAATTAAACGACTAAGATTAACATTGAACACAGATAAATAATGAATAACGATTACACGAAAGTATCGAAAGCAGCAGAAGTAAACAAACAAAAGTGTTTAGCGTGAGCCTAACTACCGTTGCACAGACCGTTGCCGGCTGTCGACGCACACGTCCACACCGAAAGCCCGATCACATTAAATACACGCAAACTTCAATGTCCGCACAAGCCTAACAGCTAAATCTATACGAGAGTCCTCCAAATTCATCCAAAAATACTTTACCATTTCGAACTACCAATATGAACATTTGATTTTTTTTGTTAATACGAGACAAATTTAACCATTATATAAATTAATAACCCAATATTAATTTTAAAATGTGTTGAATCATAAACCAGTCTATATGAACAACTTAAAAAGAAAAGAACAGCCAAAACATGTTCTAATACACAACAAGAAAACACTTTAGTAAAAAGTAGGATATCATATTAAAAAACTATATTCTGGAAGACGTACAAAATTTCAACAAATTGGGGCTCGTACTTGCGCCTTTTGGAAACCATCCATGTTGGCGTTGGACGGTTCCGATAAAGCACGGGGTCAAGTCCCGCTACAGTAAGTTTTTTTGTGTAGAATAACTTAAAAAATAATTAAGAAAGTTATCATATCAGTAAATTCGAAATTGGAACACATCGCATAGCCTTCACGGCCGGCCGTGTCCGTCCGTGTACGTGTACGTGTCCGTGTGTGTGTGCGTGTGTGCGCGTGTGTGAGTGCGGCCGCTAGCGCGCTCACGGCACGAGGTCGGGCAGGCGCCCGCGACCCTAGGGGCGCCCGCCGCCTTCTCCGCTCACCACCTGGCGTAGACAGTCACAAAAGCGTTAATATCACATATATGTACATATAATAATTATCGGACAAGTATCGGACTAGTGGCAGATTTACCAACAGGCTGACCTTACTACGAATTGAGCCTAGGATATGGAAACTGCACAGATTTCACGGATTGATCAGAAGACAAATAGACCACAAAATTTAACAAACTCGACAGTGCTTTCGACAGTAATACGCGTTTTATATTTTATATACGAGATTAGCTTTCTTGTTACTGATGGAAATTGACGGCACATACGATAGCTCAAAATGATTTGCGAACATTATATACATTATTACCGATATATTTTAAAATGTTGATATATCAACAAAACCATAAGCAATTATGAAAGGCATCATTAGTAGCAAAACAAACATTTTTCATATAGTAATAACATACAGAATATTAATTAGGTTAATATATTTTTAATGATGCAACCATGCGGTATATGTATATTATTTTAACAGCTTCGCGATTTTTTCCGCACAACAAATACGCTGAAAGAACGTAGTGTCTAAGAACTCCGTTCTTATTAATACAATATTATTTGACTCACTTTTCGTTCCTTATAGTAAAGCTCCTCGCTCTCCTTATCGCAGAGGAGCAATACAACGGCTCCAAACAGGAAGATGGCGGCACCCCATCCCACGCCATACGCCCACCCAAACTCCCATACTGACCTGTTACCTGTGGCATAATACATAAATATATTAAGAATTATATCTTGTTAAGCATTAAATTAAATGGACGCAGCTACCAACTAAAATTAACAGTGACTTTGACGCTTTCCTTTAATTTTTTTTCTCATCCATGATACTATAAATACAATAAATTAAAATAAAAAACTCACCTAGATTTAATTCTGCGGCGAAACATACCGGATATATTACGAGTGCTATTAAAATGCACATCACTGAAAATAAATATGAAATGGATACATTATTAATATTACAACAAAATGATATAACATATTTAAATTAATTTACAACTAATGTAATATTTTTCATTTAAATCATAAAGTGTGCGAATACAGTCCACGGGGTTTAGACCCCGTTAGCTTAGGCTAAGCTTTGGATTTCTGTGAGTGTACCCTACCTTTTGGTCTAAATCAATTCATATTCCTTTATGGCTACTAGCCTGAGGCATGGTCCGTCTTTTCCGTGAGGCACGCTTTTGTACACTTTTTGTATGGCTAGCGTAGCGTGTTTAAATTTTTACAGGCGCTTACTAACTTCAATAAAATTTCAATCCCGCACACAGCAGAGTAGACGACGGGAACCATGTATCAGCATGTATTGCATTGAAGACAATTAAAATTATTTTTGTTTAAATTTATTTGATTAACATTAAGCTATTACAAATATTTATTATTCCCTTTTTTGTAACCTTCATTATCCATAACAATGTATCCAGAAAAACGTATCGGGGAAGACTTAAGGATACTGTCAATTGTTATTATAGTTAATATTTAAATATATTGTACCTGTCAAAATTTGTCATATTACTAAACGTTATGTTAATAAACGTGACGAGGTTAGTCTACACGGTAGGCTGGACACGAAACAAGAAAAATGTGATACTTCAAACAATGATGTAACTTAATATTCACTTTGAACAAAACTTTCAATTTAACAAGTAACTAAAATATATATGGATATTAAATGTATGTGTATAATAGTTATTGTATACTATATACACATATATTTTTGTTCATTGATTCAAGCCATTAAAGATTCGAGGGCCCATTTTTGCCAAAATACTTTATTCTAAGCATTTCTAATAAAAAAAAACATCAATAGGTCTTATTTCGAAAGATTGTACGACAGACATTAATTCAGGTGTATTTATATTTTAATTAACAAACAAAATAAGCAAAATTGAGAGGCGCAAGCGTATGTTTGTAAGCGCGACAGGTTGTGCGTTCAATTTCCACTCGTTCCGCAATGCCTCCAGAATTCGGCAAAAAATGGAGGACGGAGTGTCTCAAGACTAGGTTCCCTCTCCCTACCCTGCTTAGTGCGGGATAGAGCGTGAAGCTAAAAAAGGATCATAACATAAATATATACAATAATAGATGTACTTACGTGCAAGCGACATGGCGAGCACTGCGAACCGGTAGTAGCGGAACTTAGTCCTATGGTCAGTGGAGCGCAGGCCGAGCCCCGTGAGCAGCGCGCCGCACACATCTGCCGCCAGCGTCGCCACGCACAGGCCCGCCGCCGCCCTGGATATACATTCATTATTGTAGAGTCGATAACAGACATAACGATTGTCATGAATATTGGCTAACTTATAATTAAGCATATGTAGGTAGTAGGTACTAGTTAATAAAAAACATACAAAAATTTCAAGTATAAAAAAGTCGGAAATAACTGTTTTGTACTTTATAAACTAAAATTTCTAACAAAATATTTCATATCGACATAACTTTCTTATTTATGAATAATTTTAAATAATTCAAGCACTGAATAGGAAGGGAAGTTTGCAAAAATACAATAGTGAAAATTTCTCTTAAATCAGTTTCAGTTCGTTTCTGAGATTAGAAACGGCGTTAGAGCGTTACATGTATTAAAAATAACTATTTAATAATATATTATATCCAAGAACAAAGGATATAATAAAAAAAACAGCCCAATATAATATAGCAGTAAAAATAGTCCTCCTCATATTTCTTACAATTATAACAAAAAAATATACCACGAATAAAAAATATATTAATAGAATATGTATTTTTAATCATATGCGTCGTGTCACCACAGGACAGAGCTTCTTGCAATTCTTATCTCGACCCACATATCGCAATGATAAAATATTAATAATAAACTGCATTTTTTCATGCACTAGCCATATCTCAAAGAGGTAATATAATTGTATTAAAAAATACTAACTAAGTAAACATATTGTACTTAACCGACTTTATGAGCTTGTGGAAGTAGTTTCGCACTTGGAGTAGCTCTTTAGAAAATAAAACTAAGTTTTGCATAAATGCATATAGGTATTCTCAAGCTAGACTAGAGTCTAGCCACAGGTCGATCAATTTATATCAATTTATTTGTTTTTATTAGAAAGACAATGTCATTAATCGGGTTGATTTCACATTCTTGACTCCATAATAATACTAGTGGAGAAGCAAGGTATAATTTGCACCATAGAAGAGTTGAGTGTCAAGACGAAAGCCATGTTGGATCACGTAACCACGTAGCTATACAGGCACATCACGTAAGATGAAAAAATGCAAGAGCTCTTCTAACAACGTGATGCTGCGTTTAATTTTTTTAAGAGATATATTTTACAGTTATTTTTTAATCTTCACCTTTATGTTTTACATTTCTTTGAAATAATAAACCTAAAACGTAAGGTTATCGCCATACTATATTATTTACATTTTGGATTGCATAGATAAACGTGTAATTAAATTGAGTAAATAGATAAATACATCCAGACAAAATATATATATATATATATATATATATATATATATATATATAACCAGTTTCTTTTACACATAATATATATGAACAGTATATAATATACAAAACAGTCGGTTAAAGTTGGGTGTAATAATTTATTTGGCAAAAACACAACATTTTGTTGAAAACTGAGGCAGGTATGTTCAGGTATTTTAACTTGTTATAGAAAGGTTAGTCATGATTACACAGTATTTTTTCGAACATATTTTTTATGGATAACTTACTTGATATATGGCGCAGGCCTCGCAGCGTAACAGCCGGGTTGAGCCGTGATGTCGAAGGGGAGCGGAGTCGGCGCCTCGGGGTCTATGCAGTGCATAAACAGTCCCTGTCTCCAGCCCGCCGCCATCAGCCAGTCGGCTGACGCCAGCCCCAACACCATTAGTATCACTACCAGTAGCCCGCATATTAACGCGATTACCTGTAATTTAAGAAATTTTATTGTGGATAATTAATGTTCGAGAAATCACTAACAGTTGTGTCATATTAAACTAGGTACAGCTAGTAGAGGTAGTTATATACTAAAATAGTCGTGATAATTCATGTCTTTTTTTATTTTGGCCTTGTTAGGCCAAATTAAAAGAATAATAAATCCTATAAATCAACAAAAGCATAGGTTAATTTTTCCGAGACATCGACGTAAAATTTAAAAAACAAGTTTAAAATCTACTGCAGCATAGTCTTTAAAGATGTAAAAAAAACGTTTACGTAAAAGGTAAATACTCCATGTTTTTTCACATAAATCCAACATGGAAAATTATCTCTTAGTTCTTAGTTCCTCGTTAGTGAGACCTATTTATTTTATGTAATGAATCTAGACAGTTCTCATAGTTTTTCAGTTATATGCAGTGAATAAATTATACTCTCAAACAAGCATTGCATCGCTGCGCTGAGCGAAGGAGATTGAAATCAGAAGGACGCAATTATCTCAACTTCGAAATAAATCATAAAATTACGAGGATCATTAGTAATAAATGGCTGGCATGTGATTTATTTTGAAACAAGCATGTAATTTATCTAGTCTTCGATAATAAATATTTATCGGAAGAGGGATTATCAAATTATTATATTTCAAAATAATTTATTATTTTGAAGAAGATTGCATTATATATTTATTTAAAAAAAATAAACTGAGCTGAACTCAAAGCTACGTTATGAGTCGACACAAGAACGCAGAAAATAAAATACAAATTTAAATAAATATTTAATTTCCTCAAGTGCGAGTGCGTTTCTCTATAAATGTTATTTCTAACTTACTCCTCCACTTCTTAACTAAATATAGTATTCTAGATCCATTTAATCTAACTTCACCGTACAATACATACAATATTTGTATACAACAATATACAAATCTCCAACAATAAGCATCAAAACAAAGCATTTCTCGCCCCGTCAGACTTAGGTAGTTCGTCATCCATCAAGCTCGCGCCTTGCAATAAGCCAAAGTGGAACTAGATATTATACGGATTGTACGCTAAGGGTAAGAAAAACGTGAAAGTGAGAGGTATGTCGCATGGTTGTCTCGAGGAGAAGCGGGGGCTGTGGGGGCACATCGATCGGGGGCGACTGCGCGCTGGGTAGGTACTTGATTGATATCAGCTGTTAGTGGAATCAAACGTCTTCAGAAAACTATAAAAATTATGCGTGTTTACGAGTACGTGTATGACAAGATAGTAAAACATTTTTTTATTAAATTTATAAAAGTAAATTTTGTAGTTCAAAAATAATAATAAAATAATAGCATTTATTTCTCAATATCATAGTCATAAATACACAGTTAAATCTATGAAAAGAAAATATGCTTCGATATACAGTATACATTAAGCATTAAGACGAAAACCAATTTTATTTTTAAAACTACCGTACGCATATGTTACAAAATCGTTTCCGTTTATAGCATTCTTTTATCGATTCATCAAAGTGAGTCACGTCCCAAGGAATTTACTTTTGACTCAATGCAAACAATGTATACTTTAAAACAAAGCGAAGCACTCTTATGGAAACTGCCGAGCAAGGCACCGTTTTAAAATCGGTGAAAGTTTGTAAACAGAAGGGTGAACGAACAGCTTACAGAACACATACGAAAGTACAGTCAGGAATCTACAATAAGGTAGCTGCTGAATGACTGGTCTACAATAAGGTAGCTGCTGATGAAGCTGGAATATAATAACTATGTACATTTAAAAAAATCGGCCAAGTGCGAATCGCACTCGCCCACCGATTCCATATCAATTTCAGGGTTGTAGGTCAACCGGAAGTACAACTTATGAAAGTTGACAAACTAAAGTTTGCGGATGTAGGCACTCTCATTTTGTATGAAATGAACTACTGTTTTATCCGTTATACAGGAACGTAATTGATAAAAGCGTGTTACATTTTGATGGTGCAATTAAGAACATTCAGCACCTTATTTTCGTCTCACTATCAAAATATAACACGCTTTTATTATTTATTAAGTATCATATTTATTATTAGAGTTTATTTATTTTTAACTTTTTAGTTCATTTTATTAACAAATAATAAAAGCTTGCTCTTAAAAAAGGTCTTTTTTCATTCTTTTTTTTTCCTTTATTGGTACCTACTGTAAAATCTCACTTTATGCCCGATTTCGTAACTGTAGATTTACGGGAAGTCTCTAAGTACAGTTTTCGATTATGTGGGGAATTTTATACAAAATGAAGGAAAAAGCAGAAGCTTGTTTGCTGCTTGCTTTTTTCTTGCTCTAAAGAACCGAACCGTACACTTGAATATTTGACATTAATCACAGCTTGATTCCGGAACCTTCGCGCGATCTCCACATAAATGGTCTAGACATATTGACAGTCGGACAACGAGGTGATCTGATAAGGTACGAACCCTATAAAAATATGCTATATTGTCCATACGTTACTTACGTTTGTTGTAAATTACCTATTTTCAGTAAAACTAAATTGCACATTCGCAGCGTCCTAACTTTGTATACTTTTTTTTAATCTGTCGGTGTGATATCAAAAATGTCCATATTACAAACGTCCGTATTAAATTTAGTACCGAATAATGTTAGTATACACATATAATTTGTTATTTATATAATTGCCTGCGTGATTGAATTATTCTTATATGAAAATAATAATTTCTTGCAATTTCATCAAGAGTTAAAAGAGTTTATAATAGTACCTATGCAACTTGAAGTCGCATAAGTAGAGGTTCCAAAAATTAAAAAGAAATAGTAAACTATGAGTACGCATATCAAAAACATAATTTCAAGCTTTCGAATGCTTTTAGCATAAATAAACTATGAATCTTTGTTTACGTTATCTTAATAAACTTCAGACTAAACAACTGATAAATAAAGACAATGACATACATTTTATTCATGTACATTTTACATTAATGTTCTAAATTGTAGAACATAACTTTAAAAATTTAGAGTATATAACACAAGTTTATATTACCAAGAAGATTTAACCAAATTTAAGTTAAAATAAAAGCTGATAAAAAACCTGGGCAATCTGATTGGCCGGCATCTCGTCTTGGTCAGACGCAAACTGCGGCGGCGGCGGCAGAACGGGCGGCAGGGCGCGCGGGTGCGAGCGGAGCCCGCTCGGGCTAGCTCCCGCGCGCCCCTGCATGCGCGCACGCTCCGCTGGACCGCGAAGACCACAAGTGACGCACTCCTAACACATCGCTCGTCACGTGTCACGTGGTATAGTGTTGTTCGAGACAATACTTATTTATCTAACGATATACGGTTCGTGGTCACTTTTTCTTTCGGATATACTTTCTCAGGTGTATATGACAAAGATTATGTATTTTAAAGTTTTAAATATATTTTTTTTATATAATATATAGCTTAAATGTAAAATTAAAAATATTGTGAAAGAAGGCTTTAAAAGTATGTAGTACGTACCTATTTTTTTTAGATTAATTTAAGGAATAAGTATTTGCACGGATTTTTGTAACGAAGAAAAAAACGAAGTAGTTAGAGAAGTATCAATATAATAAAAATAAATAATATTGTATGATAAGAAAAATAACTACATTAGTAGTAGTCTTCAATTTTCTTATCATAATATTATGTTACATATATAACATATTCAAATCACAGTGAAACATTTAAACTACAATCCTAAAGTACTTCGTGCAGAGAACACAGCACAGTAAATCCATGTATAATTTGAAAAATAGAAAAAAATACAACTAATTTAAAAAACCAATTTCTTTTGACCATTGTTATGATTTGTATTTTAAGGATGGTAAATCAACGAAATTCAAAAGAAACCACTGAATTGACAAATATTTTATTAATTTAACTATCAGAGCTCACAAGTCACAACAACAGTATAAAACAAAAGCTCTTACAAAAGACAAAATAAATATAAGGGAACGACAAGAAACAATGAAGCTTTCGTGAATTGCCATCAATATTAAAATACGATGTTTTGTCCAAGCTTTCATAGCATAGAGCTTTTCACAAACATATAAAGTGATAAAAAAGCATTAAGTATTGACAATAGTAAAATATATGCGTAATAAGCGTGAATGATACGTCACGAATTTTATGGCTTAAAAATATACACGAATTGTAAAATACAAGAATAAACTTATTCTAAGCAAAGTATTTTAAAGTCATAATATTATAATAATAATTGTAAAAAAACATTCAAATATTAATACTTTTAAATGTTTATGTAAGTATCCATTCACTACAACTTTCTGTTTATTATTAAAAAATGTAAGGCAAATATAAATAATATTTTGTACTAATTCTGAAAATCTGTGTCATGGGATTCAGTTCACGAAATTAGGCCAAACAGTGACGTTTTAAGTAACAATTGGTATGGCAGAGACGGCACGTTGATATGCCTGCTCTACATAGTATCCCGATTATAACCAAGTATATTTGCAAACAATAACTGAGAGAATATTTTATTATATCCACATGAATAGATCAAAACATTCTATTAATTCGCCCAATTTTTTGGCTAAGCTTGTGAGTTTTGCGCATTGAGACGCGCCGACTTGCTTGCTCTACACAAAAATCCCTTTTGATTCTATGTAAATAGATTGTTTAAAAAGACACACCTTTAAAATATTACTACTGATAGCTGTTTCAACTAGATAAAATACTGGGAGAAATTAAAATAATGTATAGAAAATAAACAAGCAATATGATTGTATTCGAAAGCAAGGTGTATTTTGTTGGGCGGTAAGACCGAGCGACTCAACGCCTGACGCGAGACTGACCGCCCGCCGCCCCTTCACCCCACATCTGCTTCAGCCACCCTTCCGCGCTCCAACAAAACGCCAATTACAGAGATATATTAATTAGCAAAACTGCTACTTTAAAACAGTGTTAAGCACATTATGATTACTTATAATAGGCGTCGTGCATCTAAGAAAGCGGTTAATGGACCAATATTTTTTTTATTTTAAATTTGTTTTATTAAAAAGTCTTCTCGCTGTTCACACCTGAGTAATTTGTAAGGGTGGACGAGGAGGCTCGCGCTGGGAAGATTGTCGACGTCGTCGGCCACAAAAGCTTTGCAGAGCTCTGATTTGCCGAGAACAATCCAACTTTGTCGGAAATTTAAAGCATTTTGACGATTTACTCGCTCCAAATGTAGCAATCATGCGGTCTCCGGGTTTAGATGTATCATAAACTATCTTCGGACTATCAATATCATCAGAGTTTGGCGCGACACGATATTTAGCTCCTGATATTGCTTTTTTTATACCATTTACTGCACGAACTGTTGGTTTCTCATCACAATTTTGTATTTGGGATTCCATATTCCTTGTACTCAGTTGTATTGTTGGAAAGGAAATAAAGTCATCTTCTCTTCGAAAAAAACATCTTATTTTCTGTAATATTGTTTGTGGAGGTTCCGTATTTGTGCCAACAGTGCAAAAGCGTGGCCTATCGTTGTCTATAGGAACCGTCGTCGGAGCATAAGGTTGCGAGGAAAGAGTCGACGCGCGCCTCGGAGATAAGTCTTCATCTTGAAAATCTTGTTGATAAGCCAGTTGCAATGTACTAATACTTAGTACCGGCTCTGGCGGTGGCCAAAGTTCCCTTGTTGGGGGTACAGGCGAAGGTCGCTCTCCTAGCATACGTCTCGCGAGCTCCGTAGGTTGCCACAAAGAACTCGCTGCTAAGTTGCCGTGTGTTTGCATCACGATCCTAGTGATCACTAACGGTGCAAAGCATATGGGCTAATCCAATACTAAGGTTTTGCGCACTTGACAGTATTCTCAGATAAAAACGTGCACCTATAATCATTCGCTTCATAATTGAATTATAAGTAACTTTACGGAAAATTAAATGTTTAATTGTGTTTATATTATTTATTTTTATTTAAAAAATTGAAATTGTCAAGACTAAATTTATCCTTGCAATAAAGATAACAGTAGTACTGCAGCCAGAGTGATTAAAAATTTTCAAGTGTCTTATTTCTTTAAGATATCCTTGTTCACCACCCTTTTATTTTTTTATTGATCCTATTAACATACTTATATTTTATACAATTTCAGTTATGTTAAGTTGTATTAGGTACATACTATACATTTACAAATAAGTTTTCAATAATGTACATTATTTAAAACTTGTTCATCACTCTTTTATTTATATAACCAAGCAAATTTATGGTATGTTTCTAAAATGCACAGGCATAGTTTTCATTTTCATGTTTGTACACGCTAATCTCTGGAACTACTGGATGGATTTGAATAAAACTTTTTTGGTTGTATAGCTATTATGTCTAGGCAACATCTAGGCTATATTTTAATAGAATATTAAATGAAATGAGGTTATTATTAAGACCTAATAATTTAATTTAACAAAAGCTAGGAGTACCTCCACATGGTGTCTATGAATAATCATGTAGGTTAAGCGAGCCAAGCCATGTGCGGGCTGCTAGTTTTCTAAATAAATGAGTATGACTCACTAAGGCAAACACTTAATCCATATTTTCATACAAAGTAGACGCTCATTTACTAATAATACATTTTAAATAATGAATGAACTTTAATTTATATTTAATTATATTGAGTTACCTAAGCACACATAGATTCTTATGAGTTCCTTAATTACCTTACATTTCTTAAAATTAATAAGGAAATAACAGTAAGAAAAATTAAATATAAATAGAGAGATTACACTACTCACTTTGAGGGGCCTTGTAATTGTCACAGTCTCAATCATTGTAGTCGAAGCCATCATTCTTTCGTATATCTTCACCTACAAACAATAACAATATTTATGAACTAATTTAAAATTAGATGTCATTCAAGTGCATGTATATATATATATATATATAAGCAAATCCAATAGTCTTTGTATTATAGTAACATTTATTTTTTATATGATCACATGGTCTATATACAAGTATATTACTATTATTTACAAAATACAAAAAAATACTAGCAGATAATATAGTGCATCTCACTTACAATAAGACGTACTTAAAATACGAGGTCACTAATCTAAAATAGCTCAGTTTATTATAATTCAATATATAACATTACTCATGTTAAATTACAGTTTATTTATATTGCAAGTAACCAACACACGTTATAATAAAACATGTATCACAATTTTGTTTACATGGTAATAACTAGCAACTACTCCATTGTTAATGTGGTTCATAACAGCTATAAAATCTATAAAACTTACGTGTAATTATTGAAATAAATATATTTTACATTGAAAGAACTAATATAAAAAAGGCAACAAATAAAATCAATACAATGAAATTAAAATATGTTTTAGACTTAAAAATTGACACAATAACATAGCTACAGCCTCCACTCTTAAATCTCAGCTCTCGAGTCTGATTTAGTGATGTCATTGTTCATGCTTGCGATTAATTGAATCGAACAGAACATCGATTTTTTGTGTCGATATTCTATATGTCTTGTGATATTTTTAAACATATCATAGATCTTACAGAATTGTGGTTGAATTAAAGTTTAAATAGCTACTTAGAAACATTTAATTGGTTAAAGAATATTCTCGACTCCTGACTTCTTCTATTTTGGAAAAAGTTATGATTTGTTTATGCGTATATCGATATTAAATTATTTATGCGAAGCATTTGCTTACAATTATATTTTATATATTTTAGTTTTTATCTGCTGTATATAAGCTGTATTTGTTGAAAAATACCTGTATTCCATAATTGTAATTTATTAAAGAAGTAACTTTGATTATGTTTAATTTGCATGTATTTCATATCAAGTCTTATGATGATTACTAATTTGAGAACTCATATTTATACTAGTCGCCATAAACAACGAAATAAATGAAAAACCTGTTAAAATTGTCGATACAGATAATATAAGCAAGGATTAAGGAACATATACTTTATGACTAAGCTGTCAAAATTTAACTACATGAGAATTTCAATATGAATCCGATTTATAAAGTTTAGATAATTTTCTTTATTTTCCAAGAATTTCTTTTGCATAGCTTCAATATAATTTTTTATACGAATATATGATATTGATGAATGGCAGTAAGAAATTGTTTCCTTATAATATCATTCTTAAGATCCCTGAGTTAAATTGAAATGGCGGGAATAAAATATTTAGCAGTAAGAGGAATTCGAAGTTTTGGACCAGAAGATAATGATGAACAACGGATTTCTTTTGAGAAGCCATTAACATTAATACTCGGACAAAATGGATGTGGTAAAACTACCATCATTGAATGCTTACGATATGCTATAACTGGGCAAATGCCACCGGGTAGTAGAAATGAATGTTTTGTTCATGATGCTAAAGTAAATAGGTCCACCGAAGTCCTAGGACAAGTAAAGTTAAAGGTAAATAAACATTATTAGTCTATATATTTAATTAGAAAGATATTTTTTCAATCCTATTAAAAATTTATATGCATTGTTTGATGATGATTTGATTTTATATTTATACTAAAAAATAAATATTTTTTAATTTTAGATTGTAAATGCTAAAGATAAACAATTAGAAGTATCTAGATCTATGAGAGTCACTGCTTATCTGAACAAGAAGCCAAAATTTCAAACACTGGAGTCATTCTTATCAGTCATAGACGAAAGTGGTAAAACCAAGGATATTTCATCTAGATGTGCAGATTTAGATTTTGTAATGCATGAAGAATTAGGTAGGTGTAAATTTATACAAAGTTGTTTAGATTAAAAGCCATAATAACCTTGCTAAATGGAAAATTAATAAAATAGTCTTCGTGGTATACAGCTTTAGTTGACAGGAAAAAAAAAATGAAAATTATGGCTGATTGTAATTAAAAATTATATATTACTTTAGTGATAAATGTAACAGTAACCATTCTGTGTACAGATGTAAAATTATTTCATATTATTAATTTCTGATAATTATGTTTATAAATTTTTTGCAAATTTATTTTAAAAAAATATTTTATTGCCAACTTTTGTTATGGTGTTATCTGTTTCTTTGCTTGTGATTTTTGTTGAATTTTTTAGTAAATAAAGTTTTTTGTACTTATTTTTTGGACTTCATCTTGACAATAAAAAAATCTGTGAAAACAAGTCTGATTTAGACTTCCCCTCACTCCCAAAATTGTCTGAAACATTTATTTTGGGGTAGTTTTTTTTATTTTGGATATCCAACACTGGCTACAGATTTATTTTGAATTTTGTTTTAGGAGTCTCCAAAGCCATATTAAACTCTGTCATATTCTGCCACCAAGAAGATTCCAGTTGGCCTTTAGATGAGGGAAAAAAAGTAAAGGAAAGATTTGATGAAATCTTTGATGCTGATAAGTATAGTGACTGCTTTGATCGTCTTAGGAAGATTAGAAAAGAGTATGCCACTAACATTAAACTATTGGGTAAAACATTTTATATGTACATAAGATAAAGTTTAGTTGTTTGTTTTTTTAATAATAAAAAACTAAGTTTCCTGCTGTAGCCAACAGCATGAAGCTGCAAGCATTTAAAAAACTATGGTTAAAAATTATTATTTCAAGTTAAGAACAATATGTATTTCAATATAAACTATAATTTTTTTTTAATTTAGAGACCTGTGTTGGTAAGTTATAATAAGAATATAAGAATTTTGACATATTTTGTTAGAAATGTATGCCTTAATATTTATATTAAAGAGTTGCAAGTTTGAGTCCTAGTATAATATATTTTTTTAAATTAACAATATTTATCTAATACAATATGTTTTAAATAGTTTTGTTGAATCACTAAACTGCATACCGCGTCTATCTAAACTTGAAAAATCTATTACAGATCAAGAAGTATCATTTTTGAAGGAAAAGAAACAAGACTTAGATAAGAAAAAATTAGACCTTGTCAATACTGAATCTCAAATTTCTGAGGCTGAAATTAAAATAGCCAAATTAGGTCATGAATTGAAGCCAATATCTGAGAAATTAAATGCTATTGAGACTTTACAGAAAAATTTAGTAGATTTTGAAACAAAGAGGGAAAAGATTAAAACTAGGTATAAATTAATTTTAATAAATTATGAATAAAATGTTAGAGTTATTTTAAAACCAACTAATTGTTAATATATTTGAATGACATAAAATTATATATATATATATATATACATATATCTGATTTTACAAGATATGCAATGTAATTTAAAAAAATGCAAATACACAAAACTGAACTCTGTGCTTTGTGTTATTACCAAATCGACGAGATAAAAAATGAATTCCACTGAGCATGAGCCTACAATCTTCCTTATGTATCCTATTCCTATTGCTTAATAGCCAGATCTTGCCAGCCAGATTTGGTAATTAAAGCCAGATCTATAAATGATGCTAATCTTTATATATATATATACACAAATAATTATACAATATATATTGTTATATATTTAAATAAATGAATTAAAAATATATATCATACTGTAGATTAGAGCACAGCAAAAATGAAGAACAAGATTTAAAAAAATCTATCCAAAACATGTACGAAGGAACAACAGAAGAGCTTCTGAAAAATATAGGTATGAAAAATATCAATAATTGTAACATTTACATCAATAATTGTAACAATTTTATTATGAAACTATGTACCTCTTGGTTCACAGTAAGAATGGTTAATTTATTGATTTTTTTTAATAAAGTATCCATTAGATAAAAATAACTTAGTAGTTTCGCTTTTGTTGTTCATTTATTATGTTAGCCATTTAAAAATTTATATATTAACATATAAGAAGCCATAAATAAAAATATTCAAAATAATTTTATATATTAATATATGATACAAAACTTTTGTGAACAAAACTTCTAGGTGTAGAATTGCAAAATATAACGTAAAACAGGGTGACGTAACATCTTTTGCTACCTAATAAGTCTGTAAAATAGGGTGACGTAACATACAAACTTAATAAAATATATGACATTCTCCTAAACTATATGTTGTGTGTTTATAGCTAACTACGGTGCTACTGTTAAAACAAAACAAGCAGAACTGGATGATTCATACAAAAAGAATTTCTCATTCAACAAAGAAGAAGAGAGGATCGCAAATGAAAAAACTTCAAATGAAGTTAAATTTAACAAACTTATTCTGTTGGAGAGTCAAAATCAAGATAAAATAGATAAAAGGAATGTAATGATTGTTGAAACGGCTAAACTTGCGGGTATGTCATTATATTTATAGTTCACTTATACGGGCCGTGGTAACGCCGTGTGTTTCACGACGTATAATATACTGACAGTAAACGCACAGTTGTGGATTCAATTCCCATTGGGAATAAATTATTTTCGTTCACATTGTTGCTCTGCTGGTAAAGATACAAAGTGCAGCATTGAGTTCCGCCACTAGCTCATGCTTTGAAAATCGGTACTTCAACTTCGTTGAGTACTTCAACCTAGCATGTAGCTATAAAATACATTCAATAATTTTGATTTAGCACATTTAAGTGACGTTTTGCATCTTTACGCATTTATATATTTTTTTAACATGTATTACTATAGTACATTACACATATAACTGTCTTATATATAATTATTTTATACATGTATAGGTGTGGAATCTTAGATTTGGGCTGGCTTATGCAGAACGCCTTCCTTAAGTTTTTGGATCAGTGCCTCTATCACCCTATCGTCTCTTTGTGACATTGCCCCTTTTAGGTTCACCTCCACCACCTCCGTAAATGAAGCGCCCACCGCTCGGCTGATAAAGTTGCCTATTGCGTCACCGCCATCGTCAGAGTAATAGACACAGGTGTTGGTGTGTCTCGTCACTGCGACGACTGCGTGAGAGACGCTCTCATGTACTCGGATCCGTGCGCGTCCGGTTCGGACGATGACGACGTCTGCCTCTGGGCATCATGGATAGTCATGACTCGCGAACCTGCTCCAGCTCCATATTCCTGGTCTTTCAGCTGCCTCTTCTCCTCCTGCGTGTGGACCAGATATAGGGTGCCATCGTTGCAGTGTGGTATTGGCGCGTCGGTGTATCCGAGAACCTTTAGGGAGTGGACAATGGGGCTTGCGGAGTAAATGCTGTTATATACTCCGTCGAGCGGCATAGGCGACGTCCATTGGGCTCCGATGTGTGCAAGGCAACTCGCATGTGATGTTGGTTGTCAAGCTAGGCCTGCAGTACCTTAATTCGAATAGATTTTGTCTGTTGATGTAAGGCAGCTGATTGATATCTCCGATGAGTGTGACCTCGTTCGCACCTGACTCCCAAAGTGGTTCATGAGGGCTTCGTCCACCGTTAGCCGGTTTATAACTATTCTCTCATGAAAACCGTAGCTCCCAATTCACGAAGGTTACGCCCGGCTCAGGATCGCTTGAAATGTCGTTTGCCATTCCGAGTATCCTATCGTCCAGCATCACCCTCGTGCATTCGGCCACTACTACCATTTGGTCGCTCTCTGATGTTAGGAATTTGGGGGGATCGTTTACTCTTGTACTTTCGACCAGGCCTATAAAGCCCTTGGTGCTGCTATAGAACGCCATGTACTGTCCCGTCATGCTTCCGTGAATGACGCGGAAGCTGACGTTGTCATAGATGGCGGCTTTGGCTTCATCGAGTTCTTCACTTCCAGGAGTTTGAAGTTCCCTCTCTGGAAAGTCTGAAGGATCTTTTTACAGACATTGGTGTTTACCTCGCGGGTTGCCTTTAATGTGGCTAAGAACTCGATGAACGCATTTATAGCATGCTCCTTTGGGCTTCTGGCCATTTTTAGGTCAGGTAGTGTTATGTTGCCCCTGCTGTGCTCTAGTACGCCTTCGCGGTGTCCTTTTTGTTCCCGTTGATTTCGGGTATCGAAAAAGGCTTTGACCTCTCTCTCTTGCGTGCTAGTTTGGTGCGCAGCCTTAGAGGCAGAGCATTTTGGGGTTTCTTTTTCCCTTGGAGCGACGACTCCCAGAATGGCCCTCGCCAAAGTCCCCGACATATTATGTTTGGGGGTGGATGTGTTCGTCTTGCTTGTGGATGGCTCGGGGTACAGCTTCTTTTGCAGCCTCTCAGATCCGCTCTGCTTCGGCGTTTCGGTTGGAGCCTCTGTTGAGGGGGAAGGGAGATGTTTCTTTGCCTTTAGGAAGTCAAGGCACTCCCCCCTGTCTTCGTAGACGACTAACTGGTGTTTGTGGGCGACCTTGAGGCATTCGTAGTAGTTTGTTATGCTGCCTCTATAAGGTTCTACCCTCATTGCGTCTACGCTTATGGTCTTAGGGGCTCCTTGCGGCGTGCATTCCCAAACTCTTCGGAGGTTCGAGTCAAGTTGGGCAAAGGGAGATTTCTCCCCACATTCGAGCAATGCGATTACAGGGGGGTTCAGCCAGCATTTGACATGTCAGTGAGTCTATTTTTCCTGACCTTACCGATGTTTTACTCGTGCTTCCTTTGAGTAGGCCTGCTAATCCTGGGGAAATTTGCTCTCTCCGGCGGTTCCGAGCGACTGAAAGCTATTCCCACCCTTTCCGATTCCTCGGCCATGAACAAGGCTACGCTCCTGACCCTTATTCCGGGTCGTCCGTCCGCTGCCTTCTCATTTAGCACTGCCGTTACGTTGGTTGTGGCCAGTGTTGGCGGATTGTTTTTTTATGTAATTTCAACTGATTAATAAGTAAATTCTAATCTGATCTGACTAGAATTTAAATATATCTGCCTCAGAATTTGAACGTAGCTTAATAGGAATCTTTAAGAATAAATTCTGTTAAGTTCTTTTTATTATGGCGTTCCGAGTCACATTGAATGGAGAACACACTAAATTCTAATATTTTCTATATATTTTTAAATGTCAAATGTTTTTTTATAGAGCTTGAACTAGAAAAAATAGAAACCGGTGAAGAAGCAGTCAGTGGTATAAGTGCTATTGGAGACAAGATTGAAGAATTGCAGAAAAAGTTAAAAGAACAAAAACTATTTAGTGATCAGCGGGAAAAGGAATTACAAAAATGTATAGATGAGTGCAGGGACACTCTTGTGAGTTTTAAAAAGTTATTTCTATTGTTATTATATCTAACATTTTTATAAGTCGTTGTGGCACGATAATTTTACACACGACAACAAATTATTATTATTTTATCAAGCTGTTTCAGAGTTTCCCAGTTTCCACTGAATTACCGAAGCATTGCCTGTTGAGTGGCGGAACCTGCCCTTTGTTTGCCCCTGCCCTACCAGGAGGAAATAAAAATATTATTTATTTTATTCATCTGAGTGATAATCAAACCCACAACCGTGGCGTTTACAGTCACTTGAGTGTGCCACTGCGCCACGAATATTACTTTTACACTTTATACAACTTAGATTTTCCCGATCTTCTGGTAAGATATAGCGCGACGTTGAGTTCTGTCGTTTAATACGATGTCTCGAACTGTAAAAATAAAATAGATCATAAAAAATTATATTAGCTAATACTTTTACAGTCTCGTCATAAGCAAAAAATATCAAACAAAGAGTCTGAGATACAAAACGTGAAAAAAGAGGTAGTTAAGATAGAAAAGCAAATAAATGACGCAAATAAATCCAAACAGAAAGTGGAAGTTTTAGAACAAAAATTGAAGACTGCTGAAGAGTATGTATAATGTGGTTTTTATAATGGTCGTCATATATTTTCAAATTCAAAATATTATTTATACAAATAGACTATTATAAGCACTTTTAAATCGTCGTCGTATAAACATATAAACAAAAAAGCTACCACCGATTCGGAAGGCAGCTCTGCTAAGAGCCGGCAAGAAACTCGAGAATTGCTCTTTTCAACGTCAATGGTATAATTTATTTATTACATTATCTGGCAGCTATCCTGCATGACATACAATAGACATTAATTCCATACATGTCTATCCTCTAAATATTATTGAAAGTGTAAATAAGCTTTACTTGTTAGATATTTTTTTAATACATAATTTTATTTAGTACAATATCACATAGGTTCTTCACATAAAACGGCAGATCGTTAATATAAAGAAGAAATAAAAGGGGACTAAGAATAGACCCTTGTGGAACACCCATTCTTAGAGGAGATCTAGATGATTACATTATACTAACCTTCTTGATTCTTAATCTTGTACACCATAATGATATAGTTTTAATAACAGAGTTTCATGGTCTACACAATCAAAGGCTTTGGATATATCACAAAACACTAATTGTATTTTGTGACTTTTCCCATGCGTCATAAATGTGCTTTAGGAGTGCTGCATCCGCATCTGTAGTGGACTTGCCTTTGGTGAAACCATATTGCTTACTATGGAAACAATTGTTAATATTAAAAAAAATTGTGAGCTGGTTAAATAGTATTTTTTCAAATATTTTGCTTAAAGGGGGCAAACCAGAGATTGGTCTGTAATTTCCAGGGTCAGATCTATCAGCAACATTATTTTTTTAGTTTAATGAACTTAGTTTTAAGATACTCTTTTCCATAAGCACTGTCATATTTTTGCTAAGCAATGTTTAATATTTAAAGGAATTATGATAAAGTCGCTATTGAACTCAACTTGGAGGAATGCCAAAATGAAATAAATGCCGATGAAAAACTTGTAGAAGAACAAGAGCTAGAGCTTGAGCAACTCGGTGAAAAGGTGATTTATTTATTTTTTAAATAGTGTAAAAAAGTTGCTATAACATAAATCGGACATTTGGAAACCGGTCAAACAGTATAATAACTTAAATATTATCCACACCATCTGGATACGTGGCACTTCACTACTGTGCGGTTTCGTAGAAATTTCCTTCCACGCGCCGCCGAACTGTGGAACGGTCTACCCGCGGCAGTGTTTCCAGGTCGGTACGATATGGCTACCTTCAAAAAGCGCGTCTATCTCCACCTCAAAGGCCGGCAACGCAGCTGTAGCTCCTCTGGTGTTGCACGGGGTCGTGGGCGGCGATGATCACCATCAGGTGACCCGAACGCTCGTTTGCCTTGTCCTTTTACCATAAAAAAAAGAAAGCATTTTAGCTACATTGAAATTCTTATATACTTGTTGCTAATACCTTAATTTAAGTTATAACAATAAAACTTGTCATAAATCTTTCCTAAAAATATATATTTCTCCTTATTGCTGTGGAATGACACTTTAATCATAAAGATAAATGTGAAAGATAATTTATTGATATATCTTTTAAATAATGTAAAATCTTTATGTATCATTCAATTTATATTTAAGGTATTAGAAAACCTTATTTAAGTTGCTAAATTTTAAAATATTGCAGGTTTCCAAATTACAAAAACAAAGTTCAAAATTAAAAGAAAAAGATATGATTGAAGAATCATTAAAGCAAAAAGAAAAACAGATGATGGTACTGAAGAACAAACACAAATCAGCTATTACAGATTTACTTGGTAACATGCCAGAGAAGGACTTTACCATTTCTATAAATAAAATTGAATGCGAAATAAGAATAGAAGTTGAGTCAATTAAAAAGAAAATGACAGATAAGCAAAACGAGGTTTTTTTATTGTTTTATATATTTTAGTTGTTTAAGTTAAGCTTATGATAAAAGCTATTACAAAGAAAGCAGATGCTTGGTTTCGTGAAAATATCACTATATATCTTGAAAAGGTAGATTTACACTCAATCACACTCACCAGTATTTGAGACAAATCAATTCAATGTATTAAATAATATTAATCAGTATTAGTCCATGTATTATTTAGATTATTAATTGTCACTGGTAACTTTGTTTATTTGACTCTATTATAGAATAGGTTTTGCCATTCTTGTATGGATTTTAAAACTTTCTCTTTTACTTTTTTACTTACATTTGGCTGTATATTATTTGTCAGTCGCATACTGAATAAATCAAAAGTTTTATCATTTATTAACGAAATATCATAAACAAATCCAGATAACACGTATGGAAACAGAGCGTCGCCACGCGCGTGAAGCATTAAGCGGGAAGCGAGGGGAACTGACTCGCTCTGAAGACCGCATGTACCAGGCATGCGGGGCTATGTCCTACGACCAGGCACTCGCTAAGGCGACTGCTGCTGTTGACAAATTACAGGTAACGTTAATTAATACAGGCAATATTAACAATTACAGGTAAACTTAATATTAATGTCGGCGTTGAATTCCGCCACTCACTTGTAATGCCTCTGATTCAGTCGGGGAATGGCGATGGATATATTTACCTTTTGTAGCTTCTATATCTACCTTGTCATATGCGGGATGTAACGTGAAGACGGGTGAAGGTGAGAAACTATCACAATCGGTCTTACGACCAGACACTCGCTAAGGCGACTGCTGCGGTCGACAAATTACAGGTAATATTGATATTAGTTACGGCGTTGACTTATGCTACTTATTCGGGCGGGAATTGGAGGCAAGGGTGTGTTGACACTAGATTTTCTCTGCATAACTTGCTATGTAAAGAATATATCGTAAAAGTAAAAAAAATACATATAGTGTAATGCTATTGATGTGTGATTAATATATTAAAATATGACGCCATTGTAGTAAAATTGGCAATGTGAAGGCAAGTATGTTATAGGTTGTAGGTTCAATCTTCATTCAAGAGCAATGATTTTATTTTATTATTTTTAGTTTAACAACACGAAATTTATTATACCGTGTACATATTGTTTACATGATGATTTATTAATAGTAAATAAATTTGTTAATAATAAAAAGAATAAATAATTTAAAAAAAAACAACTTTAACATTCTAGGATGAGCAAAACATTTTGCAGTCATCAATGTTTATTATAACAAAGTATAAAGGACAAATAAAAGACAATAGCTGCTGTCCTCTCTGCAATCGTGGGTTCGACTCTGAATCAGAGGTAATATTACTGTATATTTATTATTTACTTTCATTTAAAATAAATTTATCTTTGTTATATTTTTTTATAGAATTAATATTTGATGTCATCGTAGCGGAGCGGTCGTGACTAGGTTCGATTCCCACTGGGGACTAAGAATTATTTTCAATTAACAAGATAAAGGTGACGTTAAATTCCTCCAGTCGACATAAAATGTCTCGAAAATTATGGAAAAGTGGAATGTCTTAACGCTCCCTATGCTTACTCTGCTATCAAATTCCCCCTCAATATCAAATTCTATTACATAGAAAAAACACACAAATATCTCATTATAGTAATAGACAAATTATTTAGGTTACAGATTTAATATCTCAACTAACAACTCAAGTTCTAAACGTGCCAGCAAAATTGGAAAAAGTAACAGAAGATTTGCAACGTGCTACAGCCAAAAAAGATGATTTGTTAAGCATGAGGTCTCTAAATGAAACTATACTTACTTTGAAGGAAACTGATATACCACAGCTTGAGAAACGCTTGAGTGACGTTGATAAGGTAATGTAATTATGAAAAGTAGGTAAGGATGAACAAAGCCAACTTTATGGTTTTTTTCATAAAAAAGTAGTAATACAAAAAGTACTTATTTTTTTTTTATTTAAGGAAATATCGAATTTGACTGAATCAATGGAGGAACTATCAATGACAGTAATGGAACCAGAGCAAAAATTACAAAATGCGAGGTCTTTGCAAGGCGACATGCCGCTCATAGATCGCTTTACTAACGAAATCAAAGCTACTTCTAAAAATGTAAGTTTAAAATAAAATAATATTTAGAAACACAAAAAAAATAACAAATCTGGACTGCCTCTTGAAAATGTAATACATAAAATATAAATTGATATATAGTGTGGGGAATGGAGTGTCCTAACACTGGGTTACAGCGTGAAGCTACTGACACAATTAAATGATTAATCTTTTACAGCTAGAAGCCATTAAAGAACAGTGCACAGATCTAATATCAGACATAATATTAGAAGACGCGACCACGCGACAGTCGGAATTGCGCCAGCGCGTGACGGCGAGCAGGGCGCGCGTGCGGGCAGGGCGCACTCGCCTCAATGACCACACCCGGAGATTGCATAAAGCTGCGGAAGCTAAGACTAAGTTAAAGGAGGAATTGTTAAATTTGCAGAAAAAGGTATTCGTTACGGTTATTATTAGCGATACAGCGATTACATGTAGCTTGCACTAGCAAACAAACAAGAAAGTATGAAGTACACTTGCACTATTTTTTAGAAATGGATTTGAATCTATAGAAGATTTAATTTTATATTACTGTTTTAAATATTGTATCTAAATTTCATAGAAATTTTTTAATATAATATTTATCATTTTAAATGTGAAGAATATAACATATTTTTTACTATAGGTACAAGAACTATGTAACTTACAAGAAACAAAGAAGCAAATGGAATTAAACAGGGAGAAGTACTTAGTGGAACTAAAAGAGCTACAAGATGGCACAGCAGCATTAGAGACAGATTTAAAGGAAAAAGAAAATACGAAAAGCGAAGCTGTAAAGAAAAATAGGTATATTGATAATTTAAAGATGACCTTATAACCTTTTTTTAAATCGATTTTATCTAAAATATAGATTAAAATTTTATCAAATAACTAAGTTATTCGATGTTTTAAAATGTAACATTGTTTTACTAAAATAAAAAACTAGGCAATTAAAATCACCCAACTTACTAATCCTACCCTAACTTTTTCTGTACTTGGGTTTTTTTAAAGGCACTATTTAATACTTTACATAAATACTTATGTACAGTATTCATTTTGACTTACTTGCAAAAATGATCACTTGTTGTTAGACAACATATAGGGCATGTACTAGAAAAACGTGACGGCGCGTTGCATCGTGGTACGGATCAAACGTCTTTATACATTGCTTGTAATACCTGAGTGTAGAAGATAATTAATACTTAAGTAACCCCTCATACAAAAAATTTCAACAGAATTTTAAAAACGATAAATTAGTTTTCCTCTTAACCAGTATTTACTGAATACATTAATTCGCAGGGCCGAAATAGATGTAAAGAAAAATGAAATAGTCAAAGTAGAAAACGCTTACGATAAATTAATGGCCATAGATTTGGACATAAGACAACACAAGGAAAGGAACTTACAGCGCGAGATGGATAAAATCAAGGATGCCAATGAAAAGTTGTTGGCGAGACAAAAGCAAATCATGAGCGATCGAGACACGTTGACAAAGAGAATAGATAGCTTGAGAGATGAACTGTCAAAGCAAGAGGTATGTTTTTTATTTATCAAATATAAATATGTTCAGCAATTCTATTTATAAATGTAATTAATATAATTACTCAGATAAGGCAACGCAGCGTTAAGTTCCGACATTCCTCAAGCAATATCTCAAAATTAAATGGGAAATTAGGAAAGGTTCTCTCTGTCTATGCTAAGGAATGCAAGAAATAAATAAAAATAGAATTATTTCAATTATTACTTAGTATAATAATATTTTTTCTTTATATTCTAAAAGTTATCGTACTCTACTATATAAGTACTCCTCATTATAGTTATACAAAAGAAACTTGGAAGATAATTTGAAATTACGTAAAGCGCTAAAGGAAATAGAATGTTGTGAGAAAGATCTGGCAGACATCAACGAAAGGCTCGGCGGAGTCAACATGGACATGATATCTGATAAACAACCTTTGATTACTAAACAAACTCAAATTTTCCGCGAAAAAGCACAAACGGAAGGTCAACTTGGTGGGTTAAAGGTAACAGATTACTTTGGTTTTTGTTTACATAAAAATTCTAATTCCATTTTTTTTTGTAATAAGATTGAGACTCGTCGTGCAACGGAAAACAGAGCGTCTTAGTGTAATTGCGGTGGTTGTGGTTCCGATCCCCACCCAACTGAATGAATTTCTTTAAAATATTTTGATTTCTCCGTTCTAGAAAAAAGCACACAAAGCGCAGCGTTAAGTTCCGCCAGTCCCCACGCAATGTCTCTTTCTTAATATTTTTCTTCTACCTACCCTGCTATATGTAAATGCGAAAAAATATATTAAAGACTGACATGCATTCATTTCTATTAACAGGACAACTTAAAGCAAAACAAACTGGAACTCAAGAAAGCTCAGAACAAAGATGTAGAAACAAATTATAGAAAAAAATTTTTTGAGCTTCACGTCACTAAAGCGATAGACAAGGATGTGAGAGATTATTCCGTTGCCTTAGAAAAATGCTTAATGGAGTTTCACAGAGAAAAAATGGAAAATATCAATCTGATTATAAGGTTTCTTTTATAATATTTGTTATACATGTACATCTTAGAATGCCATGGGCCGTCGTGATGCAGTAGGAGAGCGTGTAACCCATGACGTGTGTAAAAGTGATGGTTGTGGGTTCAACTCAGGAAAATAATTATATTTATATTATATTCAACAAGGAATACTGAAAATTTTATTAACTTATATTTAGCAAGATATGTGGTTTGATATCACAAGTTACATATTATATTTAAGACATTCGTCTTGTGTATTATATATAAATAAAGGAGCTTCACGGTGGATCCCGCACACAGCAGGGTAGGCAGAGAGAACCTTGTGTTAAGACACTCCGTTCCCCTCTTTCTGCCGAATTCTGAAGGCATTGCGTGTTGAGTGGCAGAACTCAACGCCACGCTTTGCCTCGTCACCAGAGCGAAAAAATGGAAATATAAACCTTAATAAATATTTCACTTCCTCGAATGTAACAATACATGTGTACAATTCTTTGAAAAACAAAGATAGTTTTTTTTTTTCAGGAGCAAGAATCCAGTGGCAAGAATGTTTTACATTCTTGCCACTGGCATATAAAAATCACGAAAACCAAACTAATATATTATACAATAAAATACATTGTCATTGTGTTTTACAGGGAAATGTGGCGAAAAATATATCGAGGAAATGATATTGATTATATTGAAATTAAGACTGAAGGTAGTATGACTGTTGATTCTGAACGACGAAAATATGATTACAGGTATTTAACTTTAATATTGCTATACGTAAAATATGCTTATAATATATGATTATTATTTTTATATAATGTGTGCAGCTATTAATCCAAATATCACATAGTTAGACCCAAAAATAGAAAGCTTATAGATTCGTAAAATAGTACATTCTGGAATGTAAGTAAAAAATAATATTTTTATACGTACGAGTAAATGTCACCGTCAGATTAAAAAACCTTTATAATTTTTCTCGCGAAATTGTAATCTATTGAAAAATTGTAAACTCTTTAAGCGCTTGCCTAGATGGTCGCTTTTATAGCAAAGAGTATCAATACGCGATATGGTGAATTGAGAATATCAATAGATTCCAGTTTCGCGTTTCGCGAAATTTTGTAATATAACGTTTTTTAATCTTACGGTGACATATATTAAAACATATATGTATACCATGTGTGTGTATAGGGTTGTACAATGTAAAAATGGAGTGGAGATAGATATGAGGGGCCGGTGCAGTGCCGGGCAGAAGGTTCTAGCTTGTCTTATCATAAGACTGGCACTGGCGGAGACGTTTAGTTCAAGGTAACATTTAGAAATATATCTTTTATTCTGTACATTGAGATACGTTATTGGAACTGCAATTGTAAGTAAATACAGTTCAATAAGAAATTCTGTTTTTATGTTGAAATGTAATGTAAGCAATAATGCAAAAAATGCAATGCGTTTTTTTAACATCAGCAACGTTCGCTTCTATTTTATGTTTATAAACTGTATGTCATATCATTTTCAGATTTGGAATTTTGGCCTTAGATGAACCTACTACAAATTTAGATCAGGAAAACATCAAAAGCTTATGTGCCGCCCTCGGAGAAATAGTGCAGGAGAGAATGAATCAAAAGAACTTCATGTTTATTATTATTACGCACGATAAAGAATTTATCGAGTCTTTAGGAAATATTGATAAAGTTACACACTACTATGAAGTGTCTAGAAATGATGAAGGTAAATCAAGAGTCAAAAAAATTAGGTTTACCTAAGTTTTTTTATATTTGTAAGTCATTCCTTATTTGTCTCTATTATTCTTATTGTTAAGAAGGCTGAAGTGCCTTATATGTTACTTTATAAGATATAAAATATGTTTAAGAAGTAAAAAGTTTTTTTAATATTTAATTGAAAAAATCTTTTATTTTTATTTACAAATTATTTAGTATATTAATTGTAATTTTTAAATATATTTTTTTATATAATTTAATTAATTTAAAGGCCAGTAATACAACTTAATGGTTTACATATTTCAATTTGGTCTAAATATAATAATTTACTTTCCTGTAGTACAGTCAATGTGACCCCAAGCAACTCTGCTACCTGATTTGGTGGGAATGACTGTGACAGACATTTTGATATATACGGCACTAAATCTTCAGTGAAACATATACAAAGAGACAAAAAATTGTGCTTTTCTACATCAGTGAACGCTTGTTGCTCCCTATGATAATATGCATCCAAAATTTGTACTGCCTTATCAAAAGACTTCTTAAAACCTCTATACACATCTTTGACAATATTTAATGGAGCAGTTACTCTAAGAGAATTTAAGACTGTCAACAATCCGTTACAATACTCTGCTAAAGGATAATAGTCTAACAAGATTTCAGGGGGTCCGGACGCCATGTTTTCATTAATCGGCCGCTGCACGTTTTTAATGCTTGGTACTTTGTATGACTTCATCTGGCCCTCAAATTGATTGTCAACTTTTTCTACACCAGAATTGAATTGCATCAATATATTATGTCGAAAGAGTGGTGTGAGTACACATCTCAAGTCAGCACCAACTCTTCCGAAGGATAGACATAGATACATACACTGGTTCATTAATGATTCAAAGTTTGATTCATCTTCTTTCCACAGATCTTGATTCAACATATGTGCAAGGCCTTCAACCTAAAATTAATAAAGTTAGACAAAATATAGTATAAGCAGTGATAAAATACTCGGTTCTCCATTTACAGAGTACAGTTTCTTAATAGCATCTATGTCAACCTCACTAAATGTATATCAGTGAAAAAAAAAAAATTGGTTGATAAATATAGCAATAAACGCACATACAGTTGTAAAAATTATAAACAACATTGTAAGACAATCCATTCTCCACTTTGCTTTAAGTAAAAAACACAGTGAGGTTTTTTTGTATAAACTGCCTTTGGTAATTTCTGGTCAACACATTTTTTACCGGTAATAACTGTATAAAACTTCTGCATAGTATAAGATTTTGTTCACACACCTTTGAGGATAATAACATTAATTAATCATAAAAAAGTTGTAAAATAATACCTTTTGTTTTAACCAGCATGATAAAGCACTAGTGCCACTTAATTCATCATCTCTAACTTTTGATTCTTGAGCATCAGATAGAAAGATGGATTTATGTTGAGTTATAACATTAAATAAATGAATTCTATGCAACTCTACCATCCTCCTTAGTAGTTTCTCAGGTGCTACAAAAAATTATACTATAAAATATAACGTATACAAGTTGTTAACTACTAAAATCTTAATCTTATATATTACAATAACGGTCAAATTGTGAGGAAAAGCAACATCTGACTATAAGCAGAATAATTGCAGGTTCCATCCCCACTAAAATGAATCATTTACTTTAATTTCCCCACTTCCTTAAATCGGAAAACGCTGTTTAGTTTCACCAGTCAACATAACTAGTCTATCTTTGCTTACCACATTATATGTGGGATTCCAATTTTGATTTCAATATATTTATTCACTTAGTTATTAAAATATGTACTATAAACAGTAAAAGAAACTTACTTTCTGTAGTTTTAGCATCTTCCAAGGCTTTTACAAACCATGCATTTCTTGCTTTAAGAAAATGCAAGTGTAGCCCATCAGAGTTATTACTATTTGTTTTGATTCCACTTGATTGCAGTTTGTTTTGGTCATCTTCTGTTGATTTGAACACTGTATTGGCTCTGCGTAAATATCCTAAAATCTAACCACACATAGACTAATAAATTAATAATACAATTGAATACAAATCTAGTAGCACAGGCATTAATTATTATATATCAAAATTTTGCTGCAAAATAACACATATCCTATGTGTTATAGATTAAAATTTCTGTAAATATTTTTTGTAATTTAGTTATACTATGCCAATAAGTGTAAGCGCGCGAGGTTAGTTTTGCAGCCATAAATAAAAACAATAAAAAAAGAAAATATAAAGAAGACAATGCAATGCAAACAACGATGGAGGTGTGTGTGGCGGCGTCCCTTTGATAAGTTTATGTATGCTAGTTTATGTGTTAACAAATGGCTTTTTATTTTATAATGATAATTTTATTATTTATTTCGTATGAAAAACTTTTTCATTTTTGGAAAAAAAAAGGTTTAAATTGTATTAGGCTTTTTTAGAGTAGTTAAAACTGTGGTTTCATTTAAAGTGGTACTGACAAAAACACTGTATTACTGACAAACATAATATACCAAAAAAACAATCAGTTACCTGCAAACATTGTGGCAAAGGTAAATCATAATGCAATTGGTTAAAGAGATAATACAGAGTTTCAAACCAAAGTGTCATAATTTCTGTTGTTGTACTCTAGAATAAAAGAAAAAATATATATATTAGTAGTTAGCATAAGTTTCACATATAAGATTAGGTTTTTGAGTTATACATCAGAATTCTAGAGACATTGTGTGTTGAGCAGCAGAATTCAACACCATACTTTCTCATCAACAGAGCAAGGAAATGAATATATTACATTTTTCATTCTCCTGAGTGGAAATTGAACCCACAACCGTCACATTTATTTGGTTCCTTGTGCCACTCCGCCACAACAGTTTCCACTACAGTCAGATGCTGGTCTGCATATATTGAAACAAAATTATATATAACACAATACCTGCACAACTGGTATTTCTGAATACCTCTTAGACAGATTACGTATGAATGCAAAAATGTCTAATGCACTCTCATAGTCTTCAGCATTCAAGGCTTCACGCATCAATGAAGGTAATTCCAGTAGTTCCAACAATTTATCACTCTGATTTTTTATACTACTGTACCTTCTAAAATTAAATAGAAATATGTTTAACTATTTATAAATATGTATTTATTTGTGGTATATTTTAGTATGTAATTTGTTGACATATTGCAGGGTTAACAGAGTTGTTCTCCACACTCTAATTTTCAGACATGCATCTTGAATGACCAAACTCAATATACCTTAGACCCTGGGTAAGGAAATTAAAATTTATTGATTCTCTGAGTGTAAGACAAAACTACAACCCAAGCATTGACAATCAGACACTTCCACTGTACCAACAGCCACAAATATATTTGTAACATAAATGGTAATAATGTGTACTAAATATAATATTTAAAAACCTTTTTTCTTGCATAATACTTCCAGATATTTGGGAAAAATTTTCACACTGCTCTACAAATTCTGGTATAGTATCTATAACTTTTGTAAGTGAATCTTTAGATTTCCCTAAATCTTTCATAATAGCCCTTGAAATATCAGCAGTTTCAACAAAAGTTTTATAATTTGTAAAAGCCAAATCTTGAGTCTGTTCTGTTAGGTGCTTCATTTCTTCATTTAGTCTGTCGGGTTCCTTTTGTACTTGTTCCCAACTTTGTGATCCTAATTTTATTATGTAATCTGTTATATCACTAAAATATTCTGCATTTTCTGAAACATAAAACAATTCAAATTACATTTTTATTAAAGGTAATAAATTAAATTTTACAAAGATTAATAAATTATACATACCTGTGGATGAATCTGGGAATAAGAGTTGAGAAAGGTCCTTAAGTTCTTGAGCCATATCTAATATAAACAAAGCCCTCAAAGTATCACTTCACTACAAAATATCCTATTTTTCAACTATCTCAAAATGTATTCAATAATTGAAACTTTGTGAAATAAATGTTTTTTTTTTTACTTTGATACAAATATTAAATTATAAATATTAAAAAAATAAAATAAATTCTAATACAATAAAATATTCATTTTACGAAATATACCATTAATTAATCAACAATTGGATCGTCATATCTGTCAGTGTCAAGTTGACAACAGTCTAACAGAATATACTTGTGCTCAACTGGCACGCTCGAAACGCCATATATCGAGAAATCAATCAATCAATCAGAATATACTTTTATTAAATTAGTGAATCAATTTTACATTTTTAAATATGAATTATTATTAAAAAAATCATTTAAAAGTATAAAAAAACCACTCTTCCGAGGGCGGGACAAGAGTCCAAGCCATCGGTGGCTAGGACTCCAGAGAGAGGAACCTCCGCACAATACGCGCCGTCTCAAGTAACACTGCCTTCTGTATCGGTTCTTGACCCAACAGCTAAGCGATAGCCTCTTAAGGTGTTGGTCTAGGCTTTTCGCTATTTAACCGTTAACTGAAACCACTATCGGCACAATGATAGTCGTATTGACATCCCACATGGCGGTAATCTCACGGGGTAGGATCAAATATTTAGATTGTTTTTCTTTTTCCGCCTTCACGAGATTGCCACACCGTGCCACTCGGTCTACTAGTACTATATCAGGTCTATTGGCAACAATATACCTGTCAGTAATAATAGACAGTAGAGCAAAGCACAGCTATTTACAAGAACAGTACCTGTAGTAAGGCACCTCCAATTCTACAAGGCCATACTGAAGAGCAAGTTGCTGGTGTATTATCTTGGCTACTTGAATGTGTCTATGCAAATACTCACCATTAGCAAGATGAGAACAACCAGAGACAATATGTCTGAGGGACTCCCCAGGTCGATGACACGCCCGGCAGATGTCGATAGTGCCATCTTTCATAATATGTCTCTGGTAGTTCCGCGTCTTGATAACTTCGTCCATAATTGCACAGAAAAAACCTTCAGTTTCTCCGAAAAGATCCCCGAACTGTAACCAAGATAACGATGAAGCAGTATCCACGTCCTGGCCCACTAGGACTCTATGGAATCTACCATGCAGCTCCTTGCTCTTCCATACATGCGATCAGAAGTAGTAAGTACTACAGGCCGACGCCAGTTCTCTTTGCCCAAGGAAAGAGGAGTAAGGCCTATGTCAACTGTTACCACATCGTTGTGCATATCCACGTCAATCTTGAGACTACATACCTCGTGGTTATGGAGGTTCTTGACATTCAAAAAGCCACGACCTCCACGCTTACGCGGGATATACAGTCTCATTACAGACGAACGCGGATGGTGCATTCGGTATGTCGTCAACAATTTACGTATTTGGCGATCTACAGAGTCTAACACAGTCTGTGTCCATCTCACAATGCCAAAAGTATAGACTAACAGCGGCATAACCCAACCGTTTAAAGCACGCACCTTGTTGTCAGCAGATAAAAGGCTGCCAAATACTTTTTTCAGGTGACCAAAGAAACGCTCCTTCACCACTTGCTTTATGCTCCGTTCATCAATACCCAATGTTTCAGGCATTCCAAGATATTTATAAGTCTCACCTTCACCAAGAGTTCTGAAGGAAGCAAAATCTTAAATGCAAATATTATCAGATCTTATCACACTCCCCTGTACTACATGCATGCTCGCACATTTATCGACGCCAAATTCCATTCTTATATCACTACTAAAAGTTTGAATAACCATTAGTAGCCGCAAAAGATCAGAACGTTTTGACGCAAATAATTTTAGATCATCCATGTACAGCAAGTGAGATATAACCTTACCCCCCCGGCGAAGACGAAAGCCTAAGCCTGAATCCTCTAACATAGTGCTAAGAGGATTCAGAGCTAGGCAAAACCATAAAGGACTTAGACTGTCACCCCGAAATATACCCCTCTTTATCCTTATCGGTTCAGACGTTGCAGGAATATCACACTCCCCTAGATGACGAAGGACAGTGACCCATTGTCCCATACTAGCCTCTAAAAATGATCTCAAAGTAATATCAATCTTATATAACTCCAAGACCTTCAAGAGCCAAGTATGTGGCACTGAATCATAACAACACTTATTATTACATTACTATACATGGATAATCCTGGATACTGATACCGTAACTCGTAATTCTAACTCAAATGAAAAATTATAAACGTTATAAATATACATTATGAAACCATGTACTATTCAAGTTCAAATTCAAAATATTCTTTATTCAAATAGACTTATAATAAGCACTTTTGAATCGTCGAATGAACATATGAACAAAAAGCTACCACCAGTTCGGAAGGCAGTTCTGCTGAGAAGAGCCGGCAAGAAACTCGACAGTTGCTCTTTTCAAAATCAATGGTACAATCTATTACATTAGTTGGCAGTTTTCCATAACATTAATTCCATACATGTTTGTCCTCTAAATATTCTTGAACAGTGTAATAAGCTTTACTTGACAGAATTTTTTTCACTGATATTTAAATATATTTTTTAGATTATAATGAGTATTAATATTAATATTAATTAATATTGTAATATTTTTAGAATTCATGAGAGCGAAATTTGGATTTTTATAATATAATCTGTCATATAACTATCTGTGCTAAATGGTTGAAATTTTGGAAACGGAAGAAAAGTTCAAGATAGCCATTTGCTTTATAACCAATTATTACGTTTAAAATCACAGTGAACGCCCAATCGCAAAATAAATTATTATATAAATACATTTACAGTAATCAAAATTCTTAATTTATATTTTGGTTTTGGTTATATTGTGTTTTCATCCATATTTAACTATTGATAAGTTCACTGATTGCGTCATGTAAACGTATAGATATATAAAGTATCAGCAATTTCCAATATGACGATATGATTTTTTACAGAAAATGTATATTTCTATACCCCGTTGATAACTTATCATCAAATACTAGTTTGTATATATGCCTTAACCTTTATGTTTGACAAGTTAACCTATTCAGCATTCACGTCTTTATGCCTCAAAACTCGACACCATTTTTGTTTTAGCTTAACTTTATTTCAATAGAATGTCTTTTAATTTTCTCGTTTATTGTGGGGATCTAATTATTACATCATCACGCAAATCCCAAGGAAAAATTATAATATTTAGCTTGATAAGGTTATGTTGATGTTTTGATTCCAGATTATAGATGTATTATAAAATTGTTGACAGGGATAGAACTTCCATTCTATGAACATAAATTCTTAAGTGATGATAAATAACTTAAATTTCAGCTAAAAAATACTTAAAGAAGCAATAGATAAAACATTCAAAATAGGTATTATTCTGTAATATTTTCAATGCTTTTTTTTTCAAAATAGTAAATGTTATCATTGAACAATAAACATGTGAAAGTTAAAATGTGGCAATTATTGCTATCTTAAATTTTATGGATTGGATATTTATTGACTGTTTACAATGGAAATAATTATTATATGGAATTAATTTAACACCTAATAAGATGGAAGGTGAGGAATTTCATCTTCAATGGGAAGATGTAAAGGTTAGTACAAGTTATACTGAGTTATTCTTCTAATTGTGTTATTTATACTAGTATAAAATGATTTAGTATATATAAATTATATATATATTTTTTTCCATTGACAAAACTTATTTTTTAAGAATTCTCAGTTTTCAATAAATTTAAGGTTTTTAGATAGTGTATAGATGTTCAAATCATATTATAAAATTGTTATTAAATTACACTCGACAATAGCTTACTCTTTATTCTTTATATACAAAATGACTCTTCTTTTACAAAAGATTAACATAAATTTTAGTTCAATATTTTTCAGCCAACCATAGTGGCAAGTGAAGAAGTTATATGTGGCCTTGAAAATGTCCACAATGAAGAATATGGAAATATTGTAAGTTGAACTATTTTATAAACCGTTCTCTCACTATACTCATGAAATATTATAAAAATTCGATTAATTTATTATTAAGGAAAAGTATATTATATAGTACTTAGATAGATTGTGAAAAATCAAAGAAGCTACTAAAGTTGATTTATAGCCAAGGGTAACTTACAATATCTCTTAAATGTGCTAATTAATTTTATAAGATAAATTGTAACATTTTAATTTAATAATATTTATTAAGTAATTTTGTAGATAAGAACTTCTTTAGTTTTATTAAATTGAATGCTCTTTGATATAAATCATTATTTTTACTGGTACTTATAATTAAATTTGTCATTTACTTACACATTTACATTTGTATAAATACAGGCAATGGAAATATGTTAATTACTTATATTTTAACTTCAGATTTGTTCTTTAATTATGGTGTACTGAGCAAATTTCAACTTTTGTTTAAAATAAACACTGAACTGAATATATTTTTTTCATTTGACAATAAATATTAAAAAAAAAAGTGGCAATTATTAACTTAATATATTTATAATACTCTCTTAAATTTTATTGTGTGGATACAATTGGGACAAATTAGTATGATAATAATAGTATTTTTTTACTAATACTTACAATTAAATTTATTATTCACTGACATGTTTATATAAATACAGACTACAGAAGAAATAATAGCTGATACTGACCAAATAGCTGCTGAGAATTTAGTTTACCTGTCTCAAGATGTAGTCAGTTACACAGAGAGTGCTGAATTAGCTGAAGATCCTAATGTTGAATGTGTCACTGAAGAAGTTGTCACTGATGACTGGGTTATCTCTGGTGGGCAGGAAAGGTAATATTAAAATCTAGCAACCTAACTTAATCTTATTGATATATGCAAATGTTCAAATTATATACTTAAATTGTAACCTCTGTGTTATTCTGATGTATAAGCTAAATTATTATAAAGTATCATCTACATCTATTCGTTACTTTTATGTGAAAGTTGAACAAACAACCATCCATCCTCACAAGTTTTTAACATTTGTTAAATTAGTTGGATAGTAGGATGGTAACTCCACTAAAATTTTTATACCATAGTGCTACTTTACATGTTAAAATTTGGCATATTCCGGCTTATTAACTGGCTAATTAATTATGTGTTACTCAGAAACCCTTCGTTCTTTTGATTGACCGATGGTACAGAAGGCGACTACCTACATAAGCAATTATTGTGGTTTCGAGAGCCGCTGTGGCGCCACAAGGGTGTGACTGTAACACAATGGTCATGGGTTCGATCCCCACTCAAAGAAGCGAAATATAAAGATTTGGACTCTGAGAAATGAATTAATTTATTTTTATACACTGATAGACACATTAAAATTTAAAATAAAGTGTGTCACAAAAATGGGTAAAAAACCGATGAGATATAAATATTAAGTTAAAAAATATTAACTATGATTAAAGGGCTTATATTTCAATAGCAAAAAAAGTCATATGTGTGTCATATTAAAAATATTTGTAACAAAATTTAAAAAAAAGTATATTTTTATAATAAGTGATTGCATGCAGTTTTCCTTTTAGAGTGGAAGTGCCTATGGAACACTTAGCAAATCCCATCCAAGATGTTAAAGAAGAAAATGATATTGATGTTCCTTTACCAACTGATCAAGTAAGAATAATTTATTTTAAAAAAAATTTTCTACTAAATAGTAAATAATAAATAATAACTTAAAATTGATTAAATTATGCTATTAACTACTATATTAAAAAAATATATATAATAAGTAGACTCTTCTTCAACAATATTACTGTTGACTATTGTGAGCACTTTTGAACCACCAACTTAAAAATTTCAGCAGTAACAATCTTATAGGTTAATGTTCAGTATAGTTTATCATTTGAGGCCAATTGTGGCGCAGGGACACAGTGTGATTGTTTACGCGACTGGTGGGTTCGATCCCTACTCGAGGAATAGGAAGTATTTATTTAAATTTATATTTCCATTTCTTCGCGTGGAGTTCCACCACTAAACACCCAATGCTTTCAGAATTGCGCGGGAAGTGGGGGACAGAGTATTAACATTAGGCTCCCTCTGCCTACCCTGCTGTATATAGCGTGAAGCTGATTTATTTTTTGATTTGATTTTATATTTTATCATTAAACAAGTGAAATATGAATTACATAATTTATTATAAATTCAATATTAAGTTTTCGTACGAGAATGATTATGGCATGGTGCGACTGCTGTTACTGACGGTTAAGCAAGAAAGTGGCACTCTTGTTATTTTGTTTAAAATTAATAATAATTGTTTAAAATATTTTATCTATACTATCAACATGTTGTAGTCCCCCTGAAGTTAGCTGTAGATGACTTATTATTATTCGTCTGCCAAGTGAGCAATGTTCAAAAGTTCAGGGCATTTAACCTCGGGGCGGCCATTACACGTAGACCGTACTAAAAAATAACTGCTTCAATAATAAAATCTATAACACAAAAATTAATAAATAAACATGTAATGCAGGACGAGTACACGGCAATGCGTCCGTGGCCGTGCGACTTCTGCTCGCGCCGGTTTCGCAAGAAGGCGGCCCTCATGAACCACATGGTGGCGCACCAGAACGACCGCCCGCATGCCTGCAACCTGTGCGGCGTGCGCTACGTGCGCAAGTGCGACCTCATGGCGCACCTCAAGGTGCATGCCTACGTGCCGGACCCAGAGCCTGGTGACTACCAACCAGGTATATTACAGTGGTCAGACGGACATACCATATCAGACAGTTTAGACGTTTCTAGAAAAACCTTTTATCTATTTTGTCTTGATTTTCATTCTACTACAGGATAAGATTGTTAAATTTAAATATATATATTTTTTTCATTTATTTTATTGAACAAGAAATCTTCTTGTAAAAAACATCTAGGTCAGTTGGCTTGGCTTTAGGAAAAATCCATGAATTACATTAAACAAATTTCAATTAGATTAGTTCCATACAACTTTTAGACTTGTCCTGTCCCTGTCCTTATCATAGATGGTCATATTTCAATTTTTTACACCTAGAATTATTTGAAATAATAAAGTTTGTTTCATTCAAGTAACGTTTTTTTTTTTTCGGAAAATCTCTAAATGTCTCTCAGGGGACATCTTCCCATATTACATTATAGCCTACAGTTTTAGATTGTGTGTTGAGCTGAGCTAATATAACATTTTTTTTTGCAGAAGATGAACGAGCACATACTCCAATAGTCAAAATAAAGAAAAAACGAGGAAGACGGAAAAAGAATCCTGAACCTGTTGAGGTAAACCTGTTGAGGATGATCATTCGATCAATTTACTTAGACACCCTAAATAAACATTTGTGACAAATATGTGCATTGTAATAATAATAGAGCATCAGACATACTTTTAAGAGTATTTCAATTCTATCCTAGGGTCCAAATAAATTAATATGTTAAATGAAATATAAAATTTTTATTCAATTAATTAGAGCCACAAAAATACAATTACAATAAACTCCAAGTTTCGCAAGAAAATACAAATACACTAATTTTGGTAAATAACATAACCCATGTTATATCTTATCAGTTAGATCAGTATCTGATCCGTCTGTCTTTTTGTTAACAACATCATATGGCCTCATATAATGGTGGCTGATGTTTTCTCATATATAAAATTACAAACAAAGCAACAACATTTTATTCTAAAATGTTGTTGCTTTGGCTCATAACCATAATGTACATTTTAAACTTGCTTATTGCTAAACTTTATAATAATGTGGACCCGCCGTATTCTGGCGGCCGTAATCGCCGTAATCACGTTTATCGATTAATTGCGGGTCCACTATTGTTTGAAAGATATTTTTCTCTTATATGTAGGTATAATAAAATACTTAATCATAAATACATGTTTAGAACGGTGTATGGGAGCACATGACGTCAGCGCGCACTCAGCAGTGGTCGCGGCGGGCGCGCACTCCGCCCAAGCCTCCGCCCACACCGCCCTCGCCGCCCTCTCCCTCGCTGTCGCCCTCCCCGCCGCCACCCTCTCCGCCCTCGCCACCGCCCCCCGCCGACCCCTCCCGCCCTTTCGTGTGCCGCAACTGTGGTATTGGCTTTGCAAGAGAGAAGGCCCTTCAGTCACACTCTAGGGTAAGTGTCAATCTTCATATTATATACTTTCGATATGTCTTCCACAACCAGCTACAAATTTATCATATGTACAGATGATGATAAAAATGTGAGTTTTATCAAATTGTGTAGTGGTGTTATACTTACTATAAGTATCGCAAATAGTTACTAATTAATCAATTCACTCAAAACTCTGATTACACTTATTGGTCAATGTTATGATGTTAAAAAGATTAAAGCAATATGTATAATTTGTCTTTTGATAAAAGAGAATGTTACATTTGAAAGTATATAATATGAAGTTATTCTCTTATTCGGAAAATGTTTTGCTTGATTAGGCAATCTTGTTATAAACGAAATATTCATCAACTGGCACAGCAACCTAAATGCGATAGTGTAAGTTTGATACCCACTCGGAGGAATGGATTATTACATTTATATACGCTCTAAAACTAGTCTACCACTACCGCTAGTTTCGTCTGCGTACCCAAACTGCGTAACTAAATGCGAGATACAGTGTAAAACTGAGAAGAAAAACAATAACTATAAAAAAATGAAATATTTTTCCACATGAACAGGTACACGGCGGCGATTCCCCTGTGGAGTGCGGCGAGTGCGGTGAGCTATGCTGGTCGCGCGAGGGGCTGCGTGCGCACGCAGCCGCGCGCCACCCGCACGTGCGCGCACCCGTGCCAGCGCCCAAACGCGAGCCCAGCTACGACGATTGCAACTCCGGTTAAAATCTATTGTTGACGCATTATTACTTAAACAGATTCTTTTAAAATAAAGGCATTAGGAATGAAAGTATAAAACAATATTATATTACTGTACTAACCAAAAAAAGATAAACTTGGGTTTACTATTCCTTATTTGGTATGATTTGGAAAAAAGATAATTGGATTACAAAACTTATCATTATATTCCTTAAAACTATAATATCCATAACTGAAGTTACCCGACACTAATGGATAATCTGACTTAATTTTATATCTGAGACTTATCAGTTAAGATACTTACGTCTTTAATAGTATCCTTATTGTGGCTTGAAGCCTGAACTGACCATAAGTCCCATAGTTGTGCATTCGATCTTCTCTAAATTAATTATTTGCATTTCCTCATAACACCCTCCACAAATATATTTATTTATATGATTGTATGCATTGGTGCTACCAGAAAAGTTTCTCCGATTATGGCACTTAAAGTTTAAAAACACATGGTGATTTGAGGCTTATATGACTACAACTCTTCATTATTTTACTTTCTTAATTGTTTTCAAGTACTTTTCTAAAAAAAAAAGTACAAAAAACTTGGGAACCTTGGAAATCAAAGCAGTCCACACATTGTGATTGTGACTACTAAGCCATATGCTGTTATTAAGCTACGTCGAAATTCCTATTTGCTTGTTATATATTTTGTTAGCAACTTACTAAGAATATTTTAAATGTGGTTTTTATCAAAAGGCGACGATATGGACTACCGTCTGTCACCCCTCGCGAACAGCGGAAGCGAGCAAGGCGAAAGCGAAGCGAGAGTACGTGGCCGCGAGCGAACAGAGCGAATCGATCGAGCTGATGTACGCGGCCCCGAGTTGTTCTGTGGGGACTGTGGTGTCGCTTTTCAACGAGCTGACTTGTTACGTCGGCATGTTGCTGCTGCGCATAGGTAACGACTATTTCATTGTTTATTTATCTGTATATTTATGTAAAAGGACATGTTCCCACTGACTGAGGTATCCCGCCCGCACAGCCGTAATCGCTGATAATAGAAACGTGAAATTTGGACAGATGTTTATTTTCATAACGTAACGGGCACCCACTAAGAAGGGATGTTAAAAAGTTTTAACCATGAACGGGTGAAATACGAGTTGAAAGTTTGTATGGATTTTTTAAATTGGCACCGATTTTTATAAAATTTATAATACAGATTCCAAAAAACATTTCACTGAACACATGTTTCACGGTTTATTAGAATTCAGCCCCTAAACTGAAATTAATTTCATAAACCTATTTAATAAATATTCGTTTAGTTCAAGCGGGTGAAGCCGCCCAGGTCGCCTAGTTTATTAATAAAACCTTGATATCAATTTATTAATAAAACTTTGATATGGATTTTAAAAAAACTATTTTATGAACTAATATGATGAATTGAAAAAAATCATAAAATGTCTAAAATGGCTATGTTTTGACCAACTTCAAATCTATAATGTCATCAATCTAAGTCGCAGCCCTAGCTTGTCCTATACGAGATACGTTCCGCTTCCAGCTATAAGCGTCACGACAGCACGAGCAGCACGTGGGAGCAAGAGCACACGTGTGACGTGTGCGGTGAGAGCTGTCCCGACGCGCTACAGCTGCTGGCGCACGCCGAGCGCCACGCCGAGAGGCCGCGCGCCTCCAGGTACTACACTGGCCTCTTATACACTCTATTTGTATGACTCTATTTAATGAATTCTTGATGAATTCTTTGTTTTTTATTTAATTTAATTATACCGCTTACTTTAACATTTCTTTATTTTGAATCATTTCCTCTTCTATAATTTGAACTCATAACCATCACATGTACTACTAAAAATAATCGATTTTTCATTGAATCAATTTTAAAATCAATATTATTTATGTTGTTTAAAAATAATAAGTAGCTTATGTAATGTGAATATACCGTGGTGGTAATGGTGGAAGCGTCTGCGCTCCTTTTACGGGAGCAGCATATAGGGTAAAATATTTGAAACCCATGCCTAAAAAAAAATATCAAGATGCGTTGTAACAATTTAGATGTAGGATATTTTTTTCATTTCACAATTTTTATTCATACTGTATTACTGGTGACGCAGTTGCGAATAGATACTAATAACGTAAACACCTACTACTACAAAAATACTAATAAACGTTGCCGATATGCCACTTTTCATTCTCAAAAATATACCTGAACGAAAAACGGATATCTCTTGTTCTATTTTACGCAATTATATATTTTCTATAATAAATCTAAACAAAGTTCTACTTCACTGCCATAACCTACGGCTAGATTTGAGAGGTTTATACCTGTTTACATCATTTCTACGAAATGGCGTTTTATTTTACAAAGATAATTTTATTATTAATTTTGTTTAAAAAAACAACTTTAAATATTTCACAAAATCTCTTTTGTGTTAATTGTATTAGACTTTTATAGAGTACTTAAAACTATGATTTCTTTTAAAGTAGTGAAGATAAAATTCTCTGTATATGAATATCTATATCTTTTCAGACTAAAAAGAATAGGTCGGGGTAAAAATAATACATCATCAAACAGTTCTCGACAGTTTCCATGCAGAGAGTGTGGTAAGTAAAGTAAAAAAAGCAGCTTTACGTAATTTTCGTTTATAGCAGAGTAGGTAGAGGGAACGTAGTGTAAGACACTCCATACTCCGCCGCGCCACGCATGACGTTGTGTTGTAAGCGCAACACAACGCTGTACTTTGTCTACCAGAGAGGCGATATATAAATTATTTGAGTATCATTATTCGTATTCTAATGGGATCGAACCAATTACCATCGCGTTTTCAGTCGACGCTGTCTCATCGACCCACTACAATGACAATAAGTAAATAATGTGCTACTCATAAGTTGATTTCCTTTTAACTTTATAGCTTTATAATATTAACATAAATTCTTATTTATGTTTAACTTTCTATTATCTATAATTTTGTAGATCAAAATTGTAACTCAATATTTTTCTTTATTTTATTATTTTCTAAATATTAAGTTGCTATGGCCTTTCTAAGATATTAAATACCTATTATGCTGGCATTTGTTAAAATAAACGAGTGATAATTTTAAATCAATATTGTTTTATGTTGCGGAATGGAATGGTTATCATTGGGCGCATTCTCTATGGGCAGTGTGCCACCGGCACATTGTATTTAGTACTTAGTTCTATAGTTTACCGTCAAGTACAGTACGGCCGACGAATCGTGTCCACCATGCAGTTGACTTTCTGAGCATTTGCGAATTTTAGGAAGAAAAAAACCAAAGTCAAAGCCTACCATAGTATAGAAGTAGTTTGAGTTATTATTTTCTAACATACAATATGATTTCAGGCAAAGTATTCGGTTCGCGTAGTTCACAACAGATCCACGTCCGCATTCACACCGGGGAGCGCCCCTACGCTTGCCGTTTCTGCTGGAAGGCCTTCGCCGACGGCGGCACGCTGAGGAAACATGAGAGGATACACACTGGTAGGTGGAACTTTTTGTGTTTTATATGTTAGTACGTAGTAGTTGAGGGACAACTAAACAGATACTCCATTCCCGAGCTAAATAGCCCTCAAAAGATTTTCTTTTTAAAACACTGGATTGTTGTATTACTAATTGTAACTCCGTACTCCATAAACAGTATGGCTTGGGGACATCAAACGAATGGTTGATGAAAGAATGACAAAAAAGATTTATGACGAAAAAGTGAGCAGTAAGAGTGGTAGAAGAAGACCTTGGTTGACGGTTCGAATCGCCCGAAGGCATGTATGAAGAGGTTAATGACAGGTGACGAGGCGAAAGAGGTATCTAGAGACCGTATAGTTTGGCGCCCTGTTCTCTGACTACCTCGCTAGGGATAAAGCGTGAAGCTATGTATGTATGTATGTAGTTATATATTTTTTAATGTATTTTTTATATGTAATATACAGTGTGAAACTGCTTTTTTATTTACTTAATATATTAAAATATCTTCTAAAATATAATTAATTCAAATATACATTTTGACAGGTGAAAAACCATACGCATGCGCAGTATGTCCTCGTGCGTTCAACCAGCGCGTGGTGCTCCGTGAGCACGTGCGTTCCCATCACTCCGCGCCTGATCGACGTGCTAATGGTTACTATTGATTTTTTATTTTCTATATTAATTATTAATACTGTCTTAGCGCAACGGCACAGCTGACAGGCGGCAACCGTTGCGGTTGTGGGTTCGATATAACATATTACATTTGATATGACATTTCAAAGAAAATAAATTATAACCAAGTTCCTACTTGGGGGGAATGAGTTATTTTTTATTGCTCTGGTAACAAGACAAAGCGCTACTTGTTGATTGGTGGCACTCAAGTCCCCATATATATCGCGATCGAGATTAAGCGGTATGGGAGGAACAGAGTGTCTGGTTTATATATTTTTGTACATATAAAATTTTAAGTTGATACGAAGATTGCTATACCCTATTCAAGGAGCTGTGAGACAAAAGGTAAACAAATCAGAAAAAGTTACTTTATAGGTCACAATCAAAAGAGTTAATATTTTTTATAAAAATAAGTATTGCTGATAGCTCTTTAAATAATCATATTGAATGAAATCTATAGAACTTATTAACTCTTACAGACTTGATATAAATCGAATATTAGAAATGAATTAAATTATTTCCTGTATATTTTTTTATTAAATAGCTTACATGGACAAAACCCAAAAGGCACATTAATTCCAATCTTCAAACTTTGTTTCATTGACTTGACTGAACCTTAACCAAGTTATGCTGGCCCTTTTCTTCGCCAAAGTAACTTCTTAGACAAGTTGTGAACTGAGAATCACTTCAGAAAAACATGATTTCCTATTGATTTTGAGTTTTTGGCTTGTGCATACTCTCTGAAGAAAAATGGAAACATATACTAACAGTTGATTTTGACATGTAAATAAGCATATACAGAAATTATGTTCTATTATTACATCTATGTTCTATTAATTTGGACTTGACACCAAAACAAAACAAAACTGATTCTCAGTCTGTATTTCAAAAATATTTTTCAACATGTTTTACCAACTAACTAAATGGTTTATATGTGGTTATTATATATACTTTTAAGATATTATTACTTGCAGTTTAAAATAAAAATATTTTTCCTTATTTCTTTCCTTTTAAGTCTCTAGGCATTGCATGTTGAGTGGCAGAACTCAACGCAGCGCTTTGCCTCGTTACTAGTAGCATCAAGTGTGTGTCACTGTAAACGCAACAGGTTATGAGCTCGGTTCCCACTCGAAATGTAATATTTAATTTAAAATGTGTTTGCAAGATTTTTTTAATGACCTTCATATTTTGACATTTTTTTATAATTTTAGGTGGATACCAATATTGCTGCGTAGTTTGTGGGCGGCCAATGCACTCTAGTGCAGAATTAGTTCAACATCTTATACAGCATTGTGATGAAAACACAGCTTTGAAAAGGCAACCCCAGGTAAAATTTATATTAATAATTCTACGAAATCAATGCCAAGTTTTATTTGTCATATTGCGTTTATAAAAATCTATTATTATAGAATAAACTAAAACACATAACATAAAGATACATTTATTTAAATATTACTTGAATATTTTCGAAATATATTACTTTTTAAATTAATTTTATTATGCTAATATATTATTGTAATAATCGTACATAATAAATTCATAAAAAAATTATAAAAACAGAGTGGACCACGGAAGTATAAACGTCGACGAAAAATTAAATCCGAAGAGTCACCGGCGCATCGCGAGTGGGAGGCGCCCTCGCCCTCCCCTGCCCGCTCCCCGTCCCCTGCGCCCTCTCCGCCTGCCTCCCCCGTCCCGCCTCGTCGCGCCACGCGCCGCCGCCGCCGCGTGCCCCCGCCCGCACCGCGCCCCAAGATGATACACACTGAGGAGCCGAGGCCGAGGACTAAACAGGTAACACTATATAAGAAGTCATTATTGACTTCAGTTGCGTCAATCATTAGCAGTCCGTAAATGTGATGATGGTGGTCTTGGCCATTAGGATTTAATTCTTTTTATTTGTATGTGTGACTGTGACTTGTATCATGTTTCAAATATATTATTTCCTTTTCACAATTACGTAATCTTTAATTTTTCAAGTAGTCATTAGCTACATCTTTTTTACTTTTGAAACTATGCTTAAAACTATATATCTACGTAATTATCTCTACGTAATTCACCTAATATTATTTGAATAACTATTACAATTGTACTACTTTTATATTTTATTTGGAGTGATATTTTTGGTGGGAAATTACGTATTATTTTTTTTTACCTTTTTTTTTTTTTTTTATTTTAACATCTACATCCACGGGCGCATAGTTGCCCGTGCCTTTTTTTATTTTATAAAAGTTATTTTAATGTGGCGTACTTAATTTTAGGACAATTTAAGCTGTACTTATATCTAGAGCTTATACTAGAGGGGTTGGATGAGACCCCTACCGACATTCTTTTTTTTTTTTTTTTTATTATTATTATTATATAACTTATTTTATGTAATTACTTTATACATGTAAAGAACACCTTCGCCTATTAGATTTGGCCTGGCTCATGCAGAACGCCTTCCTTGAGTTTTTTTTTTTACCTTTAAAATGTTGATATTTTAGGTACGAAGTCGAAGACCTCCGAGGCGGCCAGCAGACGACCTCCGAGCTATAGGCCCCCGCTCGCCGACGCCTCCGCAGGAAACTCCACCCACAAATTTCTCCCCTTCTCCGCCCTCTCCCACTCCCTCCTCCCCCACAGGTCAGGACGAGGGGCCGTTTAGGTGCGCCATGTGCTCACAAGAGTTCCCCCAGTTGGACGCGCTGCTTCTCCACGTACCAGTGCATATATGACGATATGAAACTAGGAGCTCAAAACCTACTCGTGCTTAATTCACGACCTTTTATGTACACCTGTACAGTGTCGGATAATCCGAACGTCATTTAACGGGACGACCTAAGACTGTTCAAGTGGCACGTCCTTCACGTGCCGCGCTTTGAAATGTCATAAAAAAATATAACAACGTTATTATAATTTTCACTTCTATGTGGAAGGTATGATTAGAATATAGCTAAGTCAATACATTTCTGTTTTCGAAACAACTATGTCCTGCAATTTGTTCGGATAATCGACGCTCTACTGTATTCTATGTTGTATTATGTACATATAAAATATTATATCTTCGCCGAACTAATTTCTTCGTAGATGCCGCGATGCTGTTTCATTTGAACACATAGGATTACTTACCTAAAACATATTACAATGTTACGTATACTATCACTATCACAACCCTAAAACTTTGTATATTGTTTTTTTTAACTTAATTAGCGCTACATTGGTGACATAATTTGGAACTTATGCAATGGGATGTTGTATCGCGGCTTATAAGACTGAACCGCCTAGTGATATAATATGGATCCCGGATGGTACTTATAGTGAATGTTTAGACGTCATCACTGTATTTATTTGCACTATAACTAACATATTTATTATATCGAATTCTATATTCTAGCTAAAAATTAAAGTTGTGTAGCATCTTGTCGAACACAACATTTGTGTCGACCATTTGTATATATTCATGTCCTTTAATCTTTTTCAACTGGAATCTCCCTAAAATGGGCGGCCCCATGCATCATTCCTAATAGCGTTAGTTGAACTACCGTGGGCCTTGCAGCCAAAGATTTAGTATGTATTTATTGTTCACGCTTTTTCTATCAGTACATTAAACATTTAATATGAATCTATATAAATCATAAATAAATCAATGTATTTATTTTTTATATTTAATGTATTAGAAATGTAAAATATTCACTTTTTCTTTTAATTAAAATAGATTTGACTTATGGTAAGATTAATTTTATTCAATTTCATCATGTATTTCTTTTATGGTGATTGTACTTGAAAAGTCTTATCTGCTTATGGTTCAGATAGTGTATAATTATTTAAGACAGGTGTCAATTGCCTTAGTTAATACTGTACATACTTGTATTATAACATTAATAAAATATATAATTTTTTTTAAATATAATTTTATTGAAATAAGTGATCCTATTAATATTTTAACAAAACGTTTATTAATTTTTAACCTCTTATAATTATACATTTTTACTGTTACCAGTACCAGTTTATTTTATTTCCTGGATCTAAATACAAGTTTTCATATATATTTTTTATTTTAATAGCATATTGAAAAAATATATAAAAAATATTTTACTTACATAAATACATAAAAGGTAGTATAGACAATCTTATGTAAAACTGAACTTACAAACATAAAAATAGGTAATCACAATACATAAAAATAGATCAATAATAAGACAAACAAATATAGTTAATTATGACATTCTTTATATTTATTTTTGTTTTGTATTTGTGCAAAGGTATGCATATACTTCCTAATGAAATAAAATACGAAGTTAATTATATTTGATACACGTCCATTAGCGGTGACTAATCGGTTAGTTTATTATGTTGGCGAGTGTGTCATATTTTATGACAAATTGTGAGTATAAAAACTTTTTTTATTGCGTAGTATTTAAAGTCTGAAATATTGTAAAAATTAAACACATGCCCCTATTGATCTCATATTACGGTGAGCCATTCTTTAATTATTTTTTTTTCATTTCTTTTCTTTCTTCAAGGCAAACGAACGTACGGGTCTCCTGATGGTAAGTCATCACCGCCCCCCACGTCCTCTTGTAACACCAGAGGAGCTACAGGTGCGTTGCCGGGCTTTAAGATGGAGATAGACGCGCTGTTTGAAGGTACCCAGGTCGATACTACCTGGAAACACTGCCGCAGATAGGCCCTTCCACAGTACCGTGGAGCGTGGAAGGAAATTCCTAAGAAATCGCACAGAAGTGAAGGGCCATGAATCCAGGGTGTGGATGGTACATGACTTTGTGAGGTACTGTGCTGTTCGAAAATTCGGCGGCAAGTCGCAGGACAAACAGTTCTCCAGAACACTCCCCATGATAAAAGCGGTGGAGATCGCACAGCGAGGAGACGTCCCAGGAGGAATAGTACTTCATATGAGGTTGGCCTCATATGAACGTGAACGAAAAAAATAATTTTAAATACAATTTATTTATATCCTAAAAATTTGTAACAAGTCTTATTTGGTATGGTAACAATTTAATGAACCGCCAATTATCAACGTCATAAATGTCATTTGTCAATTTCAATTGTGACATTTACTAGCAGCTGACTGCTGATGTGTTTATTTCCCCGTCACACAAGTTTTATATTGAATACAAAGCTTACATAAAATTAATCACGAATAACAAGAAAATATTAAATAAATATAGATATAATTAAATTCTGAAAGTCGATATTTCTGGGCTTCTGAAGCAAATTTTATACTATCAATATAATTACGTGTCAAGACGGCGGAACGAGGTAATACCAATATGAGGCGAGCTCGAGAAGGCTATCAGTACCAGCCCATACCAAGGGCTCCTACAGATGATGTCTTAGAACATGAAAATGAACAAATGGCTCAGGATCTAAGTGGAAAAATTAAGACTTTAAAACATATGTCAATAGAAATTGGAAATGAAGTTCGTCTCCAAGATCAAATATTAAGAGGATTAGACGATGACGTTGATAGGAGTTCAGGATTTCTTGGGAAAACAATGGGAAGAGTTCTTAAATTAGGCAAAGGAAATCACAACTATTACATTTTTTACTTATTCTTATTTTCAATATTTGTGTTTTTCCTGCTGTATATTGTATTGAAGTTTAGATAAAAAAAACCATTAAACTTTTTATTACAAAGTCATCAATTTATCAATTTGATATGTCAACAATTAGTTAAACCTATTAGTTAAAAAATGTAATGTAATTAATTGAAAAGAAAAACAACATATGACTTCAATAACTTTATTTTAACACTTTGGCCATCAAATTTAAGCAGGGTGATGTCATTTTGCCTGCATTTTTATTTAGCATTTTATTATTTCTGTACACTGCTATATTTTAGTGACTCCACCAAAAATGTATAATTATCCAAAAAAGGTAAACTTTCTCCTTTAGATAATCACTCAAATGCACTTTTACATAATTTCATTTGTAAATTTTTTTTTGGACCCTTGGATAAAGTTTTTTTCTTCATGATGTATTCCACATATTGACAGAGGGAAGTTTATGTTAGGTCCATTATATTTGGTCATATAAACGTGGTATCATCTAGAATATCAATATCAGTCAAAAACATTCTATCAAATATGACTTAGACATTTAGATGTAAAATTAAGAAACTTCTATATCTTGTAATTAAAATATCCTTATTTATAATCCTTGACAAATATTTAACATTAAATGGTGATGTATATTTATTTTCCTGGTTTTTCAATAAACTTTTTAACCATATATTTCTTCCAATAAAGTACATATATCTTCACCTAATACTGCTTTTGGTGCAGATATATATAAACTGCAAGTTGATTTTAAAATTTTAGAGCAACTTTTGAGTGTATCAATTAAAAAAGCAATAATTGCACAGGTGTTTGAAACTTTGTCTTTGTGGCAATAATCAGTTAGACTGTCAAGAACTATTGTAGATGGAATATGTTGCCAATTTGGTAGAGTTACAAGACTTTCTAACAGTGATTTTAGAGAAGGTGCATAAATAAAAGTAATCATTTTGATATAATGCCTGTCAATCTGATTAACATCTTGGGACAACTGTGGCAATTCATTCAACTCTTCTGGTAGTATGTACAAAACTCTCCCATTTTTTGTTGAAAATAAAGTTTTATTAAACAATATTTTGCGGTTTTGTAAAATGTTCTCAAAATAAAATTTACATACAACTTTTGATTCTGCCATTTGTTTGTGTACTAAATTTGAAAAAGATATTTTGGAAAATCAAAATCTAACTTTAATCTCATATGTAAGATAAATATTTTAAAATATTTAGAGGTATTTATAATTCTCTTTCATTATGTTTTGCAATAGCATATTTAAAGTTTCATACAAGAGAAATTCAGAAACTACCACGTCATTAAACAATATGAAAAGAAAAACTTATAAAAGAAAATAATTACAAAGTTACAAATGCGTCAACTTAACAATATCAAAAGCACCGAACACATTTACTCATCAAAAGTGACAAGAAAGATAAACAAAATAATGACATGACCATTATGTGTGTGTGATCATGAGTGACCTAATGTCACGACGTGTGCACTTGACCCATAATAGTATAAATAACTGATTTTTACATACTGTGTAGTTAGGAGACTTCTGTACTACAATATGTCAACTGTCAAATATAGTACTGTAGTGTCAACTGTCAATGTCAAAATGCCCGCTCTTTTCATTTGCTATTAAGTTACTAATTTAATATTTTGTAATATTAGTGTAATATAGTTTTTCTTTCCATATTTCACTTCCGAAACCTAATTGTATAATATATTCCTGTTGTTTTAAGTTATTTTAAAAGAAAGTAATGTTTAAGTTTGCTTTTTGTCGTAACACGAGTTCTAAAGTTTACTTAATCAAATTTAAAGTCTCATATGGTATTGGATTTTTCAAATCCATTGATTATAAAAATAATCTTTCAATGTAATTCGAGACATAAATTATATAAAATTTGCTAGCTGTATTGTAAAAAAATCTTGTTATAATGTTATCGTAATGTATATCTTCTAAGAAACCATAGAAATTTACACGTGTTATTGCAAAGTACACTAATACTATACTACTACTACTACTACTACTACTAGTATAATGGGACGGGACTGGCAACACTGGCCAAGGCAACATGTCAATATAGTAGCTCCGTAATTTAAATTATTAAAAAGGATTATTTAATGTATATTAATTGATATGATTCACTGTGTATATTCCAAAATCACCTAAATACGTGTTATTAGTGTTATAAATACTCCTAACTGTAAGATTACTAACGTTGGACTGTGCAACCGCCGTGACCTGTCGTCTGTCATTGTGCCAACGGAAGGACTTTTGAATTTCTTTGTGAAACCCGGGGAGTATTTCTTTCAATATTGTATATTTACAACATACTAAATTACACAAAATTCACTTTTATAGTGAATAACTCACACTTAGGCACCATACCGTCTCACTTTGCTTGACAAGCTGGAAGCTTAGTTGCAGACTTAAATATTTGCCTCAGACAAAAATCCCACCCAATACTATATAATTCACAGTATTATATGACTATTGGGTGTGATATAAACATAACATATACAATAATATAACTGCTAATTTGCTTGATTAATATTACAACAGTGATTCTAAATTACCTTTGCTAATTTACATGTAAAAATCAAAGAAATTGCTTAAATAACTGGTTTATATGTTTAATATTTACTTTATTGCCCCTTTTGTTGATATTTAAGTTCTTTATTTATTTTGCAGTATATTAACAATGGAATCACAAATTATGACCCGTAAAGCCTCTACAAAAGATCTAGAAAGCAAGCTGAAGCAAGCCTTACATAAACTAAAATCCTCTCAAGACCTGTGTAAGCAGCTTCTTCAGGAACGTGAGGACAGTGAGGTGGAAATTACCACAATAATTAAAAAGAACTCAGATTTAAAAAATGAGCTCGCTGAGCTGCATACAAACTATTTAGATGTAGTGGCACAGCGGGACCAACTGAATGATGTTGTGGGTACATTTGACCAGTGCAGCAGTGAACATGAGAGGGCTCTGGACCGGATTTCAGAGCTTGAAATTGAGTTGCAAGAGGCCAAAGCCTCAATTCTTACACTAAATAAGCAAAAAGAATGTAATGAATCGCAGAAAACCTCATGTTTATATGATGAGCTGGTTGATTGTAACGCACAACAATTCCTTAAACCAGTTGTAATAGACCTGACGAAGGATGACTCATATGCTATGCAAAATATAAACTTTTCTACACATAATAAATTAAAGAAATATATTAAATTAAATAAATTTATAAAAAAAACAAATAAAATTGTAAATTTTAAGTTTTCTGCAAAAAAAATGATCACATTAAGAAATGATAATTCAACATTAATTAAAAAGCTTGAGTGCTATAATAATAAACTAAAGCAAAGTAGATATATGTATGACCGAGACACACTTCTACTGCAGAGTGAAATAGGTAGCTTGCATAGCTCCCTCAGAGCATTAAGTGAGAAGTATGAATCCTCACAAAATGAAATTAGAGAACATATTCTAGCTGCGAATAACTTAGTTGACTTGTGCAATTATAATGTAGAAAGATTTGAATCTNGATTGTACCATTGATTTTGAAAAGAGCAACTGTTGAGTTTCTTGCCGGCTCTTCTCAGCAGAACTGCCTTCCGAACCGGTGGTAGCTTTTTGTTCATATGTTCATTCGACGATTCAAAAGTGCTTATTATAAGTTTATTTGAATAAAGAATATTTTGAATTTGAATTTGAATTTGAAATAAAGACAGATAATTATATGATTATCAAAGAAATTTATGGTAAATATAGAAACTAAACTAAACAATAGGTCACAAACTCTGACTTATGTAATATGAATTGAAAATACGTGGTTAGGGTCACATGAATAATATATTCATAATGAAATTCCTAAGTAATGATACGGTAGATTCAAGAATAACAAAGCTCTTTAATGTTTTTCATTTCAAACTTCATACAAAAGAAATATATCTATACTATATATTTTTTTATATAAGCATTTTAAAGTAAATATTAACATTTGGCAAGCTGAAGTGGCAATGGGCAGGCCATATTGTCAGGAGGACCGATGTGGAAGAAAGGTCCTTGAATGGCAACCCCGTCTCGGCAAAAGAAGCACAGGCCGCCCTCCAACCAGGTGGACCGACGACCTTAAGAAGACAGCGGGAATCCGCTGGATTCAAAGGGCGCAGGACCGGACGGAGTGGCGAGAATTAGGGGAGGCCTATGTCCAACAGTGGACGTTGAAAGGCTGATGGATGGATGATTAACATTTTTATATTTTTAAGAACACAAATAATACTTTATCACCAAGTTATCATTCTTTAAACGTTTCGAGCTACTAGATTTTCAGCATTATTAATGTCTGCCATGTTGACATGTTTAAAAATATCGGTACCTAAATAATGGAAATATTTTATGATTAGTCAATTTTAAATGAGGTGAACGTTTTCATGAAATTGTTGTAGTGAGTAATTGTGTTCTGTGGTTGTACCTTTATTTAATTATATATTTGGTTAAACATTGCCGATTTACGTATGTATATGGTCAATGAATTTACGTAACTGTTAATTCTACACGACCATGACATTTCCAAGTCAAATAATTAGACATTTATAAATTGTATGTACCAATAGATGGCGTTGTACTATTAAGTGCAATTCCTGAATTACGCTGGCAAGAGTTTCTCGCAAAACATGACGACCTGAAAATTCCGAGAATGAAGCATACTTACCTGGCGTAGGGGACATCGTGATCAATAAGGCGGTTCCCCCAGAGCGAGGCCCTTCCATTGCACTGCGGTCGGGTTGACCTCTGCGATTATCCCTAATGCGGATAACTCGGACGCGTAATTTTTGGTAGTGGGGACTGCGTACGCGCCGTCCCCCTTATCGTAGACTGAGATCCCACTGTTGAATCCTGCATATACCAGTTATATTAATTGAACCTATATTAATGAATAATACATGATTAGTAGAATAGATTACAACTGGGTTGCCTGGAAGAATCCTGCCGCAATCACCTTTAATTACGTTTTTTCGTAACTCGTTTTTGGAGAAAATTGCACTCATACGTTTTTTATATGAATCGCACATTATTTGAAAGATAATCGCATAAGGAATTGGAAAATTAAGGGTTGTCAGCTCTCAGTCTGCCGCAAGTCTAGGGTTGCCTGGACTTTTGGGACTTTTAACCTGGGATTTTTAAATACAGTGACAATTTTTTAAATAGTGACACAATGCACGGTTAAAATTTACAGTCGGCATTACGATTAATTCGAAAAAAAATATTAAGATTAATTGTCGAATTTTTTTTGCTAACTTAGTTTTGTTTATTATAATTCTATTATATATATATTTCTTTCCTATGCAAATTATTAAAAATTGCATGAGAAAAAAAAATTGCGGCAAGCGTTGTCAAATCAAACAAGTAGAGGACGAAGAGAGAGAGAGAGAGTTAGAGTTCATTGAAATGTATTTTTCAATACAATTAATAAAAAAAATATTCGCAATAATGGTCACCCTTCATTATATTAAGGGAACATGATGTATATGTATGTATATTAATAGCTTATATGTCGGATTTAAAAGGCGTAATAGATATTAAAAATAAACGAGTAGAACCTCCGACCATGTCCTGGCCTTTGGTTCTACTGGAAATACTATATTACATAAATAGGTAAATCTAAAACAAATAAATAAACCAAACAATAACTGGAAACATAGTAAATTACAAGGAAAAGAATAACAACATTATCTTATTCTTTAAATGATGGCTTGGAGCAGCGCCTGGGACTTGTGACCCCAGGAGTAGGCTTAAGGGATCCCTTTCNTAATATTTTACTTTAAGACATAAGGCAGACCGCGCATTTCATCGGAATAGTCAAACGGAACCGGAATAAAATATTTCAAACGCTGGCAACCCCCGTTTGCGGCAGGAATTTTCCAGGCAACCCTGTTTTATAGTGTTCAGAAAAAAATAAGCTTTAATTTGATATATAATTCATTAAAAAACACATGAGTGCAAATTATTAACATTTAGTGACATGTTTAAACCAGGCAACCCTAGACTTGCGGCAGACTGAGAGCTGGCAACCCTTAATTTTCCAATTCCTTATGCGATTATCTTTCAAATGATGTGCGATTCATATAAAAAACGTATGAGTGCAATTTTCTCCAAAAACGTGTTACGAAAAAACGTAATTAAAGGTGATTGCGGCAGGATTCTTCCAGGCAACCCAGGTGTAATCTGTTCTACCAATCATGTATTATTCATTAATATAGGTTTAATTAAGAAAACTGGTATATGCAGGATTCAACGGTGGGATCTCAGTCTATTAAGATATACAAGTGTGAAGTAAACGTCGCAAGCCATTGTAACCGAACCTCTTTTAATAAATAATAAACATTAAGAAAGCTACGTCACGCATAGCAAAAAAAACTCGGAATTGGTTAAAATTCCCTGGTGCTGTGTGCGTATGATTCTAATAAATATTTTTATAATTTTATATATTTATTTTAATTATATCGTTTTTACAGGCCGTCGTGGCGCAGCGGCACAAGGGCGTGGCTGTAACGCGACGGTTGCGGGTTCGATCCCCAATCGAGGAAATTAAATATTTATTTACATTTATATTTTCATTTCTTCGCTCCGGTGTCGAGGCAGAGTTTTGTTATAATTATTGATATAAAATAATAATCGATCAAATTGCATTAATGTATACATATTAAACTACTGTCGTGTCTTTTTTCTTGCGGAACGTACTAAAATAGAGCAAAATGCAATTATATAAGGGTCAATGTAGCTATTAACAATAATATGGTATTTTTTTTGGAATTTTCGTAAACATTATTTATAGTTTAACTTCTGCATTTACAGTTTAGAATCGCTTTTTCATAACATTCGATGTATAATACAAAAAAGTACGGTGTTTGTAGCGTTTCAATTAAATTCGCCTATTCTCGTCTCTTTTTTCTTGCGGTACGTACGCGTAATAGAGCGAGATACAACTGTGCTAGTGTCGATGTAACTTGATTAATGCTTACTGCTTACTCTTATGAAACTATGTATGTGAAATAATGGCTATGTGTACAGAAAAATAACCACAACGTAACATGTACGTAGTCCCGAATAACCGCGTAGCTCCGAATCACCGCGTCACTAGTTTCGACGACAGCCCGAAACTAGTGACGCGGTGATTTGGCTTGTAAGCAGTTTCTGAAACTAGTAACGCTACGTAACGCCCGTGTCTAAGGCTGCTTTAGATTAATCATTTAGGCATGTTGTATGTATGCTGAAAATCGAAAAAAAAAATGTTATCGGTTCACTAATAAAGAAACATACAAGTAATGTCACAATATTGTACAATGTTTGGATATTGTCTATAAAATGATAATCTTGTTAGTTGAAGGCGGTCGTGGCGCAGCAGCACAAGGTGTGACTGGAACGCGACGCTTGCGGGTTCGATCCCCACTCGAAGTGAAATACTTATTTACGTTTATATTTCCATTTCTTCGCTCTGGTGTAGAGGCAAAAGCGCGGCGTTGAGTTCTGTCACTCAACACGCAATGCCACTAGGTTCCCTCTGCCTACCCTGCAGCATGCGGGATACAGCGTGAAGCTGTTTTTAGATCACGAAAGTACTTAAGATGAGAAAATAAATAATTGTATTCTACAAGCCACGCGGGGGCTTAATATAATTAAGCCCGCGCGTGGCTTCGCCAATTAAAATTAATTATAAATTAAGCTATCTATAATTATTGGTATAAGTATAAATGGAAAGTATGGAATATGGTTCAAAGAACACTTTGTATAATAATTGAAACCTCATTTCCAGGCCCCACGCTAGGCTAGGTACACAGGACATTTGTATAAATTGTAATTTATAAATAATCTGTCTTTTGAAAACAGTTATATTCAAATTTATATTGATCACCCCTCTGTTATATGATAAGCAACGTAGGAACCAACCTTTCGATTAATATATATAGGTATTTGAAAAATATTTTAGTAATTATCAATTGCTGTTAATATAATTATCATTACTTTTTGAGGGTTTCGCAGGGGGGGCTCTCTTGAGTAGGTACTACATTTACACTTTTGTTTTTATAATGTCAGAATTATGATATTTTGTTTTAAAATGTCCAAAATACATGTTGACAAATGTATAATAAAAGTTATATAGGTGCCGGCAAAGCCGTGAGTGAGGACGGCCACATAATTAATATATATTTTTATTAATAATTAATCAATAAATCAAGATTGATCTAGCTTAGAAGCTAATATCATATAATTTTGCTGCTGATACAAGGTTCAAATTAAACAAGTAAATAATATAATAAACTGTTTATTGTAAATTAATTTTAATATAACTCTTATAATATAAGTCGTTAAAAACGTTAGGTTCAGTATATGCTGTCTGTAAGAGAAATAATGATTATATACAATGATAAATGAGCATGTGTAATGTATGGAGGATATTTACAATATTAGAATAATTAATTATATTTCCGATGCCGGCGCAGCTCAGCCGCAAAGCTTCTGACTGTAAATGTGATTCTCATTCGTGAGAATGAATCATTTTCATCCTTTCCCGGGGTAGGCAGAGAACCTACTGTCAAGTTCCTCAAAACCGTCGCCTTTGTAGGCGTAAAAATGTTATGTTATCTTACATTTAAATCATATAATTCAGGTATATTGAGAAGGTACTGTAGTAGTCATTTTCGCAATTTAATTTGTTTTGAAATCAACATTATTTATTTTTTATTATATAAATGAAAATATAAATTGAAATGAATATTTTATTTCCTCAAGTGGGGATCGAACGCACAACCAGTTCCGTTTACAGTCATACACTTGTGCCTATTCATATATAAAAAAAGAATCCTCCACTTTCACCTTTTATACATTATAAAATATATAATTTATAAATCATACATTTATAAATTACTAGTGAATTTGTTTGTCATTAATAATCATATTTTATTAGTATATAGTATCTGTAAATTTGCTTCCTAACCTTATTTTGACGAAGATTTTCTTCTACTATTTTACTTATTTATTATTCGCCAAATAAAATATAATATATTTTTTGTTAAGTACAAACAAACTATTTAACAAAAAAAGTATATCAATTTACTGAAATTTTACTGTTTTTTTATTAGATTCTAGCTGTATTATGCATATAGCACGAAAAGCTCAAAACGCGGAGTCGGAGACAGTTTTTCGCTAAAACTTTCGCATAACCGAATACTGCGCTCCTTCGCTCTCATACTAACACTGTCTTGTTAGCAATGGACATTTTCATTTAAATTTAAATAAAAAAATAATCAATAAATTTTTTTGAACCTTGGAATATCAATCCATGCATACTTAGATAGATCTAGACCAAATAAATGTATTGCTTATTACATTAAAAACGCATATGAATTTCTTATTTGTAGTTTTTGTTGGTTTATAATATAAATTAAATATATAACAACTTTAGAGTACTTGGAAAAAATTCAGTTCTTTTAGGGCACATTCACTGGATCATTCTTGTGCTTTACTGGCCTCTGTGATTGACTCATATTGTTCTTTGTCAAGTTCCGTCATTGTGAAGCTGCCATCTGGTAATAGAAGCACCACGCGCCGAGTACCACCTAAACATGATTACTTATCTAAGTAAAATAATTAAGAATATTTTTTAGCTTCACGCTTTATCCCGCATATAACAATCTTGAGCGTAAGAACCTGCCTGACACTCAGTTCTCCGCTTTCCGCCCAATATGACACTGAGAATTGATTGAACTTAATGTCGTAATATTTTATCAGAGCAAGTTAAAAATGAACCCACAACCATCATAAGACTACATCCCGATGGTTGCAGTGGGAATAACTTCAACTTCACGCTGTATCTCGCATACAGCATTGTAGGCAGAGAGATCAATCATTTTCCGCCGAATTCTGAAGTCATTTGCAAGTGGAGTGGCGGAACGCAACGCCGCGCTTTAGCTCGACACCAAAGCGAAGAAATAATCCTCCGTCACGACTGGCCTTAGTGAAAGTAAATTATTAATTAGGCGAATTATGTTTTTTATGCTATCTTCTAATAAGCTGAATGAAATTTGTTTTTTAAAAATGTCGCCTATTGACAAATAACCCTTGGTCGTCGTTACCTGGTGAAGGTAAATCAGCCTGCACCAGCTGGGCGATGACCTGCGTGGCGTCCTCTCCGGGTTCGCCCTCCACCTGCACGGCAACCTGCTGCAGGCCACCCGCTTCGCCGCCCGGCATCAGCTGCGCGAGCTGCGCCGGGTCTATTGTTAACACGTCCTGCAATTGTTATAAATAATAATAGCAATACACTTCAAGTGTCACTTTTTACGTACAAGGTAGAAATTGTTATGGAACTATTAAAATATTGTTTCTTGATTTGTGAGGAACACAAGACCTGTAAATTGAATAAGGTATTACAGTCATCTTTGAGACGTATCTCAGATCAATCCTAAGATCTGTCTATTGTTCGGTTTGCGCGCAAAACTAAGAGGACACACTTTTTTTTTATTAATTTGATTATATCATTAAAATTTAAATTCACCTGCAAACGCTGCAACGCCTGTAACCTGTCGTCATTAACGACAGGCTAACTAAAGCTGATATTTTATGATCGCTTATTACATAAGCTATAATAATTGCACATTTTAAGACTTTCATATGCTCAAACTAATATACAGGGTGGAAGAGGCAGCGCTTCTTTTCCTGAAACTGCATATATGGTAAAATATTTCAAACCCGAAGCTAAAAAAATTTATCAAGATGCCTCAACAGTTTGGACGTAGGATTTTTTTTTCATTTTTTTTTTCCATACCTGTATTTCGTGTGACGCACACATACACATACTACTACAAAAATACTACTAAGCGTTGCCAAACTTCTACTTTTCATTCGTCAAAACATAACCAAACGAGAAAGAACGATATCTCGCGTTCTGTGTCACGCAATTACCTATTTATTATAAATCGTAAATAACGTTCAAAGCTCTTATTAAAATTGTTTAATAAAATCCTGCTTTAAGTCAATTTATTATATCTCCTTTATTACGAAATTATTTAGAAATAACTCATGGTTATTGAACCACCCACAAAATTATATTCAAAATTTTTAACACACAAAATGATATTGAACTACAATAGATAGGTACTTACATTTAACATTAGTTTTACATCGTCGTTGTCGCATTCTCCTTTTACTACCACTAATATTTACATCATAAGTAATATTAAAAACTCAACATTTGTTTGAAATGTCTTAAAAGAATGTATGTTTTGATAGTACACTCAAATACTGACACAATAGTTTCACATTTGAGAAAAATACTCAGTAATCACATCATCACGATCACGAAACATTCATCACGATTTTAGAAATCCGATTAATGATAAAATTAATATTAAACAACATCCAAATAATTTAAAACACTTAATAATTATTCAACGCCTAAAGTCGAACAAAATAGTGTAAATACAACAGAAGTTAGCCGTTCCGCGGCTAAGTTCTGTTCTTACACAGATAATTAAAAACATTGTAATAGTTGCCATTAACTAAAATACTTATCGAACATACTATTAAATTTTTTATTAAGATTTTTATTATTATTTACATTTGTATAATTATTTTGATAGAAAATCGTATAAAAATTAAATAGTAAACGAGTTTTACAATGTTACACGAGAACCTACGAAAACTCAATACGAAATAAATTAATATTTAGTAATTATTTGTAAAAAGTATTGATAATTTTATTAATTATTTTAATATCAAATCATGCGTAAAAAGTATAATCTGAGATGAACTATAGTGTTATATTAAAAAAATCAATCAATATTAAAAATGAATTTTGATATCTGTACAAAGACACCCCCGCTCACGCCGCACCGATTCCCGGGGATTCCCATGGAATCGGTGCGGCGCGTGCATTCTGCGCAATAGTAGTTGGGTCGGACTATAGCTGAATGCTATTTACTAAACCATATAAATACAACGGGTTATGGGCCCAGACCACGTCGTAACAATAATAAAAAAGATTGCATCAATCGTAGAAAATTAGAAATACTGGCGAGATTAAAACAGCGTTACTTCACGCGACGCTTCAGCGTTGGTATTGGAATTTTGAGGTTAAGTTGCCGGGAAGGAATAAAAAAGAAAAACAAGCAAAAAAACAATCACGATGGAAGGAAACAGCACAGTAATAAAGCTGGAAGGAGTAAAAAAATTGGAATGCTTGGAAGTTCCAAACCATAATACTACTACGGGGTGAAATTGTGTCATCATCATCATCTGCATTTATTGTAAAAAGAAATGCTACAATTAAAAGAATTATTAAATGTTTCAAGTGTAATAATATGGTTCATTGTCGAGCTGACTGTAATGTGGACAGAAAATGTAATATTTATTGTTAAAAAAGTGAGAAAAAATGCTATTATTGTAATAATTTTGTAAACATGTTAAAAATGAGTGTTAGTTTAAAAAGGGAAAATAAAAAAATGCGTTTGTAGTGCAATAAAAGTAAAATTAAAAACCTAATAGAAATAATTCAATAAAAGTGTGTGTAAAGTGTATTCCTAAGTGTTGCGTTAATTTAACATCAGCTCGCCGCCGTTGCCTACATACCTACGCTAGTTGCTGCGACTCGATTTCTTGAATGAAGCGTGTGCGACGTTGCCGCTTTGACAGGTAAGTGTGTGCGTGTTTATATTATACCTTACAAATGGCGTTTTATTTTAAAACGATAATTTTATTATTTATTTTGTTTGAAAAAATAACTTTTTCATTTTTGGGAATTATTTTTGTTCTGAATTATATAAGGCTTTTATAGAGTAGTCAAAACTGTGGTTTAATTTAAAGTGGTGCTGTCAATTCCACCCTGTATCCTGTATAATTGCCCTTTTTTAAACAGTTAAATATGTCAATATAGACGGAAAAACTACATATTTACAAACTATGATTGCATATCTTATTATATTTGAAATAGTGTAATTACTTCATTATTGCACTAAATGACCGTCACATACCTGACCGTCTTCTCTCGTGACATAGGTGACTCCCTCAGCCTCGCCCTCGACCGCGCCTTCCACGCCTTGTACAGTGCCATCGACACCTTGCGTGGCAACTAGTAATGTCTGCAAAGAAAATTCAATACTGTAAGCTTTAAAGAACCTATTATGAAATTAATATTATGAAATATGCCACATGAATATTATGTTTTATTATAATCTACTTCCCAATCTTTATTGTGAGACCGAATGTGTGTGAACTCATACACAAAATACTGGTTTATGCACAACAAACTGATATGAGTAAAAAATCTGGTATGACAATTAATTGTGACGCATTGAGATAACTTCTAATTGTAAACGTCACAATGGTCGTGGGTTCGCTCCTCATTAGGGCTCACCAATTTGGGGATTTTATTTTCCTGCAGTGTCGAGTTCCGTTTATATATAGATATAAATGTAATAATGTCTTAAAAGGAAATTAAGTGTAAGTTCTCTGTGCCTACCCTGCTATATAAGGAATAAAGCATAAAGAAAATCACTGAAAACAATTAATCACCTGTCCATCCTCTCTAGTAACGTACATGACGCCCTCGCTCTCTCCCTCCACGGTGCCCTCGACGCCCTCTACCGCACCCTCCACGCCCTCAGCTGCTACTAGCAGTGTCTGACCAGCTTCGTTCTCACCTGCCACCTGGTTTAAATCAAAATATAGAATTAGGCTATTATAGTCATTATAGAATTATTAAATTACAAAAAATATCAATAATGTGAGTTCTACATGGAGCTACCAACGGCGACGCGAAATTCTGTTGTGAAGAACGGAGAAGTAAGTAAACACAAAACTACCTCAGGCTCCATCTGCCATGCTAAAGGCAAAATACATAGCGAATCCAAAAACACTAATTTATTAACAATGTAATATACTAACTTGGTAAAGAACACCATCCTCTCCCCGTATCATGATGGGTGGGTGACCAGCGTGCAGAAGGCCGACCTCCTCCCCCTCATCCACTCCCACACCCTCCTCTAGGAGCTGTTTCACCGCACTTGCCTCCACTTTCACTTCCGTCTGTGAATTGTGTTTTATAAACTTTAATAGTATATACATCCAATTGGAAAAAGTGTGTAATAATTAGATCCTCTAAGATCTTTATAAACTACTATTTTTTTTTAATCCATAAGAACTGTAAAAAAACATTTAAATTAAAAAAATATATATTATACATTTAAAAAAACCTAGATGATATCCTGCTCTGCTGTGACGTCAGTTGGTGTTGTAAAGAAATACACCGATATTGGTGATAAATAAAGATCTATAAACAAAGGTTGCATTAACCAGTGTGTACTTTCTCTACAAAACCGTATAGCATCATATCATGGTGATTGCTGTTTCGCATATTTAGAATAAGTCACTCATGTTCTTATATTTATTACCTTTAAACTGGCATAAAAGTATGCACATACAGTTTAAAACTAAAAAGTTAATTCTAATAGTAATAATTGAAGACCAAAAAAATTTAACACAACTGGTTATTGGACAAAAAAATCTTTCTTTTATATAATTAATAGAATTTCTTAATTAGAATTTACCCCATCTTCGTCTGTAAGTACTGGTAGAGAGGGTTGTGCTCCATCTCCTTGCACTAACATGCCTGTCGTACCTCCGGGAGAAATTTCAACCTGTTTGACAGACACATTACAAAAAGATATTATTAAGAATAACCATGCTTTTTATATTACCTTAATATACAGTATAATTATTCCAAAATCTTAGCAAGGTTTAACATTTGTTTTTCTTTATTTAGTTTTCATAAGCATTATATTATTTATTTTACAAATATATCTCCATTTTTTATTTATTAAATTATAATACGTGAAATAAATAAAACCCAAAAAAGAAATAAAACAGTACATATATAATTAGCTACAGTCATGAGTGTAATACATATATAAGCTTACCTTTATATGTAAAAGCTACGTACGACCAACGGACGACGAGAGGTTCAAAAAAATTAAGCGTACTTACTGTGTTATTTTAAATATAATTATCGACATTCTTATAATGAATTGGTATACAATAAAGAGTATTTAACTTTTACTATAATTTTTTAGGCGGCTGGCATGTACTAATAAATTCAATTCAAATTCAAAATATTCTTTATTCAAATAGGCAATTATTATAAGCACTTTTGAATCGTCGAATGAACATATGAACAAAAAGCTACCACCGGTTCGGAAGGCAGTTCTGCTGAGAAGAGCCGGCAAGAAACTCAACAGTTGCTCTTTTCAAAATCAATGGTACAATCTATAAACATTAGCTGGCAGCTATCCTGCATTACATTCAATAGACATTAATTCCATACATGCTTATCCTCTAAATATTCTTGAACAGTGTAATACGCTTTACTTGTTAGAATTTTTTTTACAGATATTTTAAATTTTGGTAGTGGCAAACTAAGAATACACTGCGGAATTTTATTATATACACGTATACTCAGACCCATAAAGGATTTACTAACTTTTTGGAGGCGAAAACTTGGTGTAACAAGCTTATCTTTATTTCTCGTTCCTATCGTATGACTGTCACTATTTTTGCTATGACAATGTATATTTTGTCGGACAAAGAGAATGTTATGATATATAAATAACCAAAAGCCTATCCCTAGTGAAAGTAAAATAAAAAGTACGCGTGTCGGGTGTCATCGAACATGAACATCGATAGTATGAAAAACTAGAATAAACATACCCTTATACGCATACTCTTATGCGCTGGGTCAGGCAGCGGCCTACGATCACCACTGATAAGCGATACAAAAAAAATAAAGCGTATGATACAGTCTATCTGATTTTAGGAGTTTTTATTACTTTTGATTGTTGCCATCCCGAGTGGATAATGCGCGAAAGTTCAGAAATTCTAACTAATATTTTAGGCGTAGCATCGTGAGTCAGAAGAATAACAAAAAAAGGCGTACCTTCATGAGCATGGCGGCGTGCGTGTTGTCGGGCGGCGGCGTTGCTGGCGGCGACGGCGTAGGTGGCGGCGTGGGCTCGCCCTCGGCGCGCGCCAGTCGGCGCCCCGATAGCGGACACAGCGTGAGCTCGCGCTCAGGGCTGGGCGACGGCAGCGGGCCCAGCTCGCGCGGGAACGGGTCCTCCACGCCGTCTGACGATTCCGACGACGCCTCCCACTGCCACGTAAGTACGTAAACATATGCGTATATGTTTAAATATATTTTTATATAGTATATTTTTTTCTCACGTATAGGAAAGTAGAAGAACCTAGTGTTAAAACACCCCATTCTCGACGCACCGCTCGATTTTTAAGACATAGCATAAAAACTAATAAGACGACTCACCTTATCAAACTCGACAGCTACGGGCTTCTCGCGTATTCTCACGATGTTCCCGGCGGCGGTGGACACTGAGCAGCCCCGCCCGCGACCGCGCGTGCCCCCGCGCGGACTGCTCGTGCCTCGTACCAGACTGTCGCTCTGTTGAAATCAAACGTTTACTAACAGATCTTCGCTTGACTATAATATTCATCAGGAGCAGCACTAGGTCTACTCTGGATGCCTTCGTATCGAATTTAGTGTCAGTACTCAGTAGAGAGAGGAGCTTGAACAGAAAAAGTGAAGATGAATCATAGTCCGCATTTAAAGGGTATTCTTAAACTTGTGTTGCAAGTCTCAGACAATCTCCAGAAGTCAGACAGATTAGATTTGATTTTAAACTGGCAAAAATACTGCAAGAACTTCCCTAATAAACACTCCATAATTTTTTTTTATGTTTAAATTAGTAAAACTTTTTTACTGAGTAGTTCAATAATTTGTTTCATAATTCCTATATAATTACTATTTTTTTTAAATAAAGAAATAAAATTTTTAGAAACAAACATATTTTTAAGGCATTTATAAAATAGTGCATTTATAAAACCTGCGCTAGTTTCCTGTTCAATATTGTAACAGGGGACTTCCCATCGGAGGCACCGTATGGCCGCTGTATAGTGCGTTGTATTATCTTCTGGCCTGAAGGAGTTATTATAGTCTTCTCTGTTACTTGTTGGCCAGCAGAACCATATGTTTTTCTTATCTATTTAAATAATAAATTAATGTAAAATATTTTAACTGTTTTTCCACGCTAAAGTAAAAAAAAATAATTTAAAAAACATAAAAAATTTAAAGATCAAAGATGGATTTTTTTTAGAACGGAAACATCTCCATGTAAATGTGTATTTTTCCCCTAGCTATTTAGTTGTAAAAAATATTTTGAAAATATAGCAGGTAATGGTATTTACTTGTGAGGAAGCAGGTGTAGTTGTAGAAGTCTTCTTGGCTTCTTCCATTTTTTTCTGTAAAATAACCGATAATTGCATTTTTATTATTTTATATTAAATATATGAGCTGCAATATCACAACATCTTTTACTATAATGTATTTCAAAATATATAATATAGTACCTGTTTGGCAGCCATTATTTGCTTCCTAATGACTTCTTGATCAATATTCAAGCCTGGACCCAATTTTCCAGGTGAATCTATTTTCATTATTCCAGAACTCTTTGACATTATATAAACACCTACAAAAAAGTACCATCTATATGTTAATAATAAAATGATTTTACTTTATACATATGCAGAATACAGTTCAAAGATAAAAATCAAAATTATGTCATTTCAATTATTTACCTGTAGTAAGATTAGGCATGTGTTTTGGATCAACTTTAATAACCCCCTTTATGTTTGGCATGCCCTTGCCGCCTAGTCCCAAGGACTTCACTAGTTCAGGATCAATGTTTGACTTTGGTGAAGTTTGTCCATTCATTATTTTCTTCTCTGTAAACAATTGTTAAAAAATAAACATAAGCATTTAATATATTATTTATTTGTCAAATAATACAATTCTGTAGAATTTTAAGATATTGTTCGCCCAGTTACCTAACCTTAGCAAAGTTGCATAGTTTTTTATTAATAAATAATTATTTATATCATTGTTTTCATTACACAGACATCAGAAAAAAAACATACCTTCAGATACATATGAATCACTTTTGCTGGCTGCTAAGATAAGAAAACATTGGTTGAACAACACAGTATAGCTTATTATTAGGTAAAAATATATTTTAAAGAAAGGAAAATATAATGATTGCGTAATCCATGCAATTGGATTTTGTAAAATTAGTAAAATCATTCAAATTCAAAGTAAATGAAACACCATACCACATACACACACAACCATATTTCTTATATCAGCTTTGTTTGGTTTTACTCTGTGCCCCGCATATAACAGAGTAAGTGCGTTCTCTCAATTTTGTCATTCCCCATTATGGGGGAATTAAACCCACTTTCTAAACCATATGTAAAATATAGAAAACCTCTCATAGAATCCGAATCGGAGAAATCGTCGTCGCTGGACATCTCGCGCTTGATGCGCTTAGCGCCTGGCTCGTCGTCGGCGCCGCACCACGCTTTCACTTGGTCCAGAGCGCGCGCTTTGCTTGTACGTTGTAGACGACTATTCATATAATATTTAAAAAATATATATATTAATAAGTTTTAAATGATCTGATTTTAAAATAATTTAAAAAAGATCTATAATACTAATAACTAGTAAAGACCAAATGTTTGATTGTTTAAACGCGCTAATCTCTGGAAGTACTTGTGTTTTAATGTATATACAGTATAATTTAAATTCAATATAACATAAATAATTTATTCTTACCCAGTTGGTGTCAATGCAGGACTTTCAGTCTTCTTTACCATTTGCTTTACAACTTGTGGCACTGGAGTACTCATTTGTTTAACCTAAACCATAATAAATATATCATTATTTGATGATTGTTATTTTTTTTGTTATAAATTACTAAAGGCATTTCTTTTATAATTAGATACAGTCCGTGAAGCTTAAGCTGAACTTGGCATTTGTGTGAGTGATCTCAAATATATACTTTTAGAAATAAAATTTATTATTAGTCACCCATCAAAAAAATAAACATAAAAAAATGTATTACTTATTCGTCGCCAGACTTGCATCCTCATAATTTTCACTCTCGTCTTTTGCGTCGGTTGTGTTATCTTCTTTTACTGATTGGTCACATACAATATTCTATTCTTGGCCATGCCATTATTTTTCTTTTAATTTTAATAAATAGAACAAAGAAATTAAATATTGAAATTATAGTTATAGCATATACACTCACACAGATGCAAAATATAGCTTATACCTTGCAGACTGTACTTAATGTGGTTTACGATTTCAAAACCTAACACGTAAACGCTAAATGGGCGCTTAATAGAGGCTCCCATGTCATCTACATATTTTGTCCAAGCAAAAAAAACTTCATAAATAATTTAATTTCCTACTCCACTAGAGACAGGTGCGAGTTTAATAAAAAAAATAATAAAACTTAAAAACTCTACCTGCACTGGATGCTGCTGTTGTTGCTGCGCGCGAAGCGCCTTTAACTCTTTCTGCCGCGCCAACTGCTTCTCGAACGCTTCTAGAAGATGTTTACAAGTTTCCATGTTCTCTACGGGCTCCCACGTATTTTGTTCACTGTAATATTTATAATATTTTTTTAGTTTCACGCTGTATCCCGCATATAACAAGGTATGCGGAGAACACCTAGTGTTAAGATTTCACATTTTCCGCCGAATTCTGGAGATATTGCGTGTATAGTGGCGAAACTCAACGTTGTGCCTTGCATCGTTACCATAGTGAGGAAATGAAAATATTAAATATTCTATTTCATAGAGAGAGGAAACCAACAACCTGTCGCGTTTACAGTCGCACGCTTGTTGTGTCCCTAAGCCATAACTGGCCCCAAGTTTTATTAAGCAGTTGGATTTTATAACAATTTTCCTATAACTATTATCTCTAAACCAAAGCATAAAAAAAAATTAAAGATAGCTGATAGGTACATATAAAACTTAAAAGAACACTAACTGCGGATAGCCCTCCCACTTTAGCAAGTATTCGTAGTGCTTGCGTCGCGGGTTGAACCGTTTGGCCAGTATCTTCTCGACCACGTACTCGCCCGCCTCCGCGCCAGCTCCGCCCTCGCGCTCCGAACGGCGCGCTATGCGCTCCTCCGCCGGCACGCGCTCTTGGGCGTTGCGGACCGACTCCACGGACAGATCCTGTCGGATTCATTTTTTTTTAACATTTTTAAAGTGTTATTCTACACTTAGGACAGAAAAAATCCACACCTCTTTGGAAAATTTCAAACGCATAATAAATAAGTTGTATTATATATGTAACGTGAATAAAACACTAAGTTCACAATAAGTATTGTATTAGCTAGGTAGCCTAACATGAACTGAACTTGTTTGAACTTTGATACATAATTCCAACTTATCCACTTGAATTCACTTTGTTATATGTCGGATTTAAAGGGGCGTAATAGATATTAAAAATAAACGAGTAGAACCTCCGACCATGTCCTGGCCTTTGGTTGTACTCGAAATACTAAATTAAATAAATAGGTAAATCTAAAACAAATAAATAAACCAAACAATAACTGGAAACATAGTAAATTACAAGGAAAATAATAACAACATTATCTTATTCTTTAAATGATGGCTTGGAGCAGTGCCTGGGACTTGTGACCCCAGGAGTAGGCTTAAGGGATCCCTTTCCGATATATCAACACTCGCCTTTCACTGCTCCAGTCCAGTATAATTACAAATAGGTCTTAACACAACATTAATAATTAAAATAGTCGAGGTTAACCAGCGGTGGAGCACGAGTAGTGCTCCGAGCCGACTCGACTGAGCGTACAACGCCCGCGTAGCCTTTTATAAAGTAACAATGACGTTGACAACGGTGACGAGCCCAAAGTGGCGCCACCGGAAACTGACAAATACAAAACCATCAATTCAATATTTACAGCATTTTATTAACTCTAAATGTTATTTCTAATTTTACTCCTTAAAACATCTTTAGTAATTAATTAACTAATTATGAATTTATTGTCAATATTTAAGTAAATTATCACCCACGCCGACATATATTTAACAAAGCAAATAAGTACCTACATTTAAATCTACATAACAATCTTTGACAATTCATTACTTTATATATGACAAGTTGTAACAAGCGTATAAAAATTTCGACATAGCTCGACATAAGAATATATGACTTAGTTGGTCAGAGTGCTGGGACGGTTTCAAATTTTAAATAGATAAATAGATTTATAAATAAAAAAACACTCACTCTGGTTTTGCTTACATTCGCTGATAGTTTATTAGCTAATTTTAGAGCCGAATTTGCCTTAACTTCATCACTTTCTTCACCTGAAGGGTGGGTTTCGTTGTCTTCCTGAAAGAAAAGATTTAAGCAGTTAATCAATAAAATAACAATATAATTTTTCATAACCAGCTATTTTAGTTTTAGGTAAATAACACCATAAATATGTTATGTTATATGTCTATTTATATTTCTACTTTGATATACAAAAAACTAACAATGATATTTGTTACTCCACTATATATACATATTTTAAATTTAAATTATATTTACCACTTTAGCAACTTTTCTAGGTCTGCCTCTTCTTTTAACCTCAGGTGTTCCTGTTTGTACTGGCACCAACTGATCTTCAGTTTTAAGCTCCATCTACATAGGAAAAAGGGTTCACTATGTCATTTTCTAACAAGAGTTTTAAGTATTACAATATTTTTTTTATAAATAACATCATCAAACTTACTTGACGCCATCGGGGTGCAATAGCACAGTATCTCCTGGTAAACGGGTTTGATCCCCATTGGGGTTAGTTATTTTTATTTCCTAGTTTTGGTAAAAACGCAAAGGGTGGCATCTAGTTCAGTCGCTCAACATGCAATGTCCCAAGTGGGGAATGTTCAAACACTAATATCTCTGCCTACTCTGCTATATTCGACATGCAGCATGAAGCTAAAAAAATTAAACTTACTACTTTAGCATGTGCAAACTTAGACAAAGACTGTACAATGGACCCGGCTGTAATCCAAGCAGTCCTCTGGGCCTCCGGCATTCTGCACCACTGCTGATATAACTTCCAACTGTTATCTGCATTAGATGTTGATCCGTCTCTTACAGAAGAGCACTTCCATAAAAGAAAAGCCCACACCTGTGCTTTACTTTCGTTCTGAAATAAAGAAAATATATATCATTATAATCATAACAAGAATTTTCATTTTTTTCCATTGAAATTTTTTCAACATAGTATTTCTTACATTTTAGAGAACATATAAATATTTGAGCAGCGGAATTTGAACCCATGCCACCTCTTGGAAACAATTAAATTTTTTATGTTTTCTAAAAAGTACTTTTCTTACATAAGTGATGAATACCACTTTAAAATTCTCAAAAATTTTCTTGTATATTTGAAATCAGTGTTTTTAATTTCTTTTTTTTATGTTTATATATTAAATACAATTTAAATCAATTCATAATTATATTCCATCTTATTCCAGGCCATCATCGAGCAGCAACGCAGACATTGAAATGACTGATTGGAACATTGTTTTATTGCCACAGACATGAATAATTTTCTTCACTATGTTAAAGATGTGATCTTCTTATCCTTGGGTTCCACCACCATTAAAATACAATGACAAATTTGGAGGTGAGTGGCGTATAGATTTTTTTTAATAACTCTATTGTTGATATGCAATTAAAAAGGAGTGAAATATTCACTATGAAACATATCTACTAAAATTAAAATAAATAAATATCATAAGTTAATTTTCATATAGTTAATAATTTATTTTTTTAAATAATACTATATACTATATTTATTTTTAAAAAAGTATTCCATTAATACATATTAATAACATAATTTTAAATGTCAAATTGTACATTTGTATATACCTATACACATAAAATATAAACTTACACTATCTCTTACTGGAGATTTACCAATACAGTTATTGGCATTTTTGTGGTCTTCAAATTCTTCAATAAAATGAAATGCTGAATGGCATTGGCCACATACAAGCACATCAAGAGTAGCCATTTCTTCATGCGCTTCTGTAATAAAATATTATCGTAAGATTAACATAAATATTACAATTAAAATCAAACTTTCATAATAATTAATTAAAGTACCTTTCAAAGCAGTAGGATTTTTGGTTATGTCTTCCGGATTCCCTGTCGGTATCTCCTCTGTAGGAGAATCTTCTTCCATTGTTGTCATTATGGTGTTGATGTGTTTTGGTAATATATTATACTAAAAACGTAATATATTACATATAATCAATAAACAATAATTTTTAACCTAACAAATATCAAGTTCCCGCCAACTCTTTCGTTTAGTTATAAACATTTTAAAAACACTTTTCTCCTTTTATTTATTCATTTAATGATCTTATACGATAATCCTTGGGTAATTAAACAAATAACACAGTATTTATTTATTAATATAAAAACTGTATATTTTGGTTGTAATCTATTGAACGATGTGAATGTGACACAACACAAATCGACGCTCATTGACTTTCATTTATCTGATTATACCGTGATAAATTTATATATTTCACAAATATATACATTAAATATTTACTATTCATCTAAATTTATGTTCTTAATATTAGTAACATACTCACCAAAACAATGTCAAATTATATTTTTTTTATTCTATATAATTACACATTAAAGCACACGAAAAACGTAACAACTAATGCAAGCATCAAACGCTTTATGATGAAAAAAAACTATGCCGACATCACCTCACTACCCCTCGGATAAAGACCGACAAAGTCCGTTCTCGCTGCGAATTTTTATCAAATACACCAATAGCAGTGAGGCCACGATACAGTTTGGACCAATAGCAACAAATCATTTATATAACATAACGTAACAGACTTGCTGTCGTTTTGATGACGACGTAAGTGGCCGAAAATATGCTTTTGCCGACATATTTATTCGACATTATATGTTGTTCAATAAGAAGTTTGATAATATAGGTTTTAGTAATACTTAAATGTAATTTATATCTTAATACTCAACAACAAAACAAAGTTACTTCTAAATTCGTTAAGAATGCACTAGAAATAGCTTTTATTATACTTTTAATAAATTTGCAATGTGAAATAATGGAAATGCTTAGATTTTTTTATAACAAATTGTATTTGTATATTGTACAACATTCTTTTTTGTTAGTCACTTTATTAAATGTTTCCAATACAGACAAGAGGAAATTAATCCCCTAATATATATGTAATATTACAAATAATTTATTTATAATTTTTGATTTAATTCGTGTGTATATAGAATATAAGAATTAACATAAATAATATATTAACTAGGTATATACTTACAGAATTTTTAAATACAATTCATGCCAAGTTAAATATCAGAGAGGACTTATTTTATTGTAAGAATATAATTAGACAATAAGTATTGGACATTAACATATCTCTTTTTTTTTTAAATTAATTTAAATGTCACAAACTACACAAAGACCAACACCAGTCATTGATCATTTGTACCTATAGTTTTACAAAGGCATTTATTATTTGTTCACAAAATAGGTATAGGTAAAATCTAGGAAATAGTATCATAATAGTAAAATTGATTACATTATATAGATTTAAATAATATATCCAATGATAATATATAAATATATTATACAGGTGGAAGTGTCAGCGCTCCTTTTACGGGAACGGCATATACGGAAAAAAATTTCAAACCCATACCTAAAGAAATTAATCAAAATATCTCAACAGTTAAGACGTAGGATTTTTTTCATTTCGCGATGTTAAGACAACCTGTATTTCGTATGACACAGTTATGCATAGATACCAATGATGTAAACACTTACAAAAATACTATTTAAAGTTAAACAACTTTTAACTTTATTGCCAATACCTACTACTTGATTTCGGAATGAGGCGTGTGCAACGGTGTCCCTTTTAGAGGACGTGCGACGTCCTTAATTGGTGTTTTATTTTACAATGATAATTTTATTATTTATTTTGTTAAAAAAATATATTATTAGGTTAAAGTGGTGCTGGCAAAAACACTCTGTATAAAGTTGAAATTAGTTTATGCTTGTGATATACATCATAAATAATTATGTTTAAATAAGAATTATAAGTATGAGTAATGTAACCAGAGGTCCCGTTTGGAACGGGACTATGCCGTTTTTCACTCACATAAAAATATCAAAAGTGTGGTACACAAAAAAAGAAAATAAACTGTATTGTTGTATATGAAATAGTCAAACGTTAGTTTTATTTATTAAGTATAATAGTCAGAAAATAAATAAAATGCTAAATAAATATCGTGAGGCCAGTCGTGACGCAGGGGCACAGAGTGGGACTCTAAAACCGACTGGTTGTGGGTTCGATCCCTACTCAAGGAGATGAAATTTTTACCTAAATTTTCATTTCTTTGCTCTGATGTCGAGGAATAGCGCGGCGTTGAGTTCTGCCACTCAACACACAAATCCTCCAGAATTCAAAAGAGAATGGAGACGGAGTGTTTTAACACTAGGTTTCCTCTGCCTACCCTGTTGAGCGCAGGACTCAGCGTGAAGCTGATTTCTCTTTTATTTAAATAACAAAAAAACGATGTCTCGTTTTGAGTCGCAAAAAGAATGGTCACTTTAGGTCTAATAACAAATTTCGAATAAGTGTTTGTATAATATATAATATAATACTGTAAAATTATTTCATTACAATTTCTTTAAAATGCTTGTGCAATATTGTATTTTGTTCGGATTGAATACCATTTAAAAAAGAACTATATTTTTATTATGAACATAATTGCTATGACGGTAACGTATAAGTTAATAAATTTTTATTAAGCAGTAACTACAGTATTATTAATCTGTAGCTCTTGCATATGCTAATTCTAAAGCCACAGAATACATATACCCAAAGGAATATGATGCTAAGTGAATTTGACCACACACAGACTAAAAATAATATATACATAGTACTGCATGGTTTTTTGATTATTACGATGTATACGATCTTTTTTGTAAGTGAATAATATATTTAACATTCAAAATATAGAAAATGGCATAGATTTGTAAAATTTTATAGATGTGTTTGTTATTGATCATTTCAGTTTCTTAAAAAAATGTTATATTGTTTATAAGTGTTCTTTTAAATTAAATCACCTGTTATTTTATACGTTCTTATATATTAATCGAATATACTCATTTGGTAATTTGTTTAACTATAAATATTAAACATTATGATACTTATTACTTATTTCAGTGCGTATTAAGACTATAATTTTATGCCTTTAATATGGCACAATGATAAGCGACTTAATAATGAAAATAAATTTATTTCTAACTGACTCCTAGGCATAGGCAGAAAAAACATATTTTTAAGACACTTCATAGTTTCCACCAAATTTTTTGAGGCAGTGCGTGTAAAACGGCGAAATTCAACACCGGGCTTTTGCCTTGCTCCAAGAGCGAAGAAATGAAAATAACCATAATTATTAATTTATTCCTCTAAGTGGGGATTGAATCCACAAAGAACAAAAAAAAATTACATATTAAGGTCAAGAGATAAAATCACACTAATACACATATATTTTCATTTGAAAAATGTAAATAAAAATAAAAAAATAGATTCACCCTGAATGCCGCACACAGCAGTGAAGGCAGACGATACATAGTGTTAAGATACCCCGTTGCCCACTTTCCGCTGAATTCTGGAGGCATTGCGTGTAGAGTGGCGGAACTCAATGCCGCGCTTTTGCCTTTGTACCAGAATAAAGAAATGAAACTATGAATTTAAGTAAATATTTCGTTTCCTCGAGTGGGAATCGAACCCACTACCGTCGCGTTACAGTACGAAAAACGTATTATTGCATAATCTAACAAACTTTACAATAACTAACTTAAAAAATCATTTAATGGCAACGTTATAAATAAATATTACGTTAAAATATTAGTTACTTTTATTACCTACATATACATATATAACATAACTTTTGCCAATCTGTAGTTACTATAATTTATTATCTGTGGTTTTTTACTTGACGCATCGTGGGACGCTTTCATTCGCGCTGTATAATTTGTTTTTCGTATTTGTTTCACTGTATTATATAGAGTACGTTGCTTTCTTTTTAATATTAAAAATCATTACGTTCATACAAATTGATCAATCCTTTCTATTTCAGGCAATGTCAGGTATTGCAAGTGCACGTTTAGCTGAAGAAAGAAAAGCCTGGCGGAAGGACCATCCTTTTGTAAGTGGCTGTGTGATAGGTATGAAAAATAAAATTAATTTCTACAAATAAATAAAACATTCGTTTTTTAGGGTTTCGTGGCCAGACCAATGAAAAATCCTGATGGATCATTAAATCTGATGACTTGGGAATGTGCGATTCCTGGGAAAAAAGGAGTTAGTATGGAGTTCAATTACTCACCTTCTATTTTTCTAGAACTTTTAGTAATACACATTTTTTTTCATCTAAAGTTTAATAAAGCTTTATATTGCTTTACAATCAAAATATTCAGTTCTTTCAAATCACTGAATTTTGTTTGTTTTTTGATTAGTTGTATATAATATGTTAAATTATTTTTTTTTTTTTTCTCTCTTCTTTTTTCTTTTAATTTAAAGATTTAAGTGAATAATGTATTTCAATGTAATATAACAATAGCAATAATATAAAAAAATTTTAGACACCATGGGAAGGAGGTCTTTACAAATTAAGAATGATTTTCAAAGATGACTACCCATCAAGCCCACCAAAGTGCAAGTTTGAACCACCACTATTCCATCCCAATGTATACCCATCTGGCACAGTATGCTTGTCACTACTTGATGAAGAAAAAGATTGGCGTCCAGCAATCACTATTAAACAGATTTTACTTGGTATTCAGGATCTGCTAAATGAACCCAATGTAAAAGACCCTGCACAAGCTGAAGCATATACAATTTACTGGTATGATGCTTGTATTGTAATTATTCTTGTATTTGTTCCAGGGACTTTATTCTATAACTGTTACTGAATCTATTGGATATCCAAAATAAAAAAGTACTTAGCTTTACACTGTATTCCTAGTGGAGTAGCCAGAGAGAACAGAATGCCACAGTATGGTCCCTGCACACCTCTTTGCCTCATCAATCTGTTCATGCATGTCCTGCAGGGGGCCCTCATGCTTATATGATACCTACCTCCATCAATACTGTGTTTTCAAGATCAACCAAAGTCTCCCGCCTACCTCTCACTGCCCACTTTTTCTTTATAAATCTATTTTGCCATTCTTTCATCACTCATTCATTCAAGCTCCTTACTACTTAGTAAATTCCTCACTAGTACCTGTCATTTTGAGTATCTCTTCATTATAGATTGAATGAAATAGACTGACTCAACATAACTCACAGTATAAACAAAAATCTGTAGGCAGACTATGGAGAGTCTTAACACAAAGTTTCCTCTGCCTACCCTGCTATATGTGTGAATCTGAAAAAAGACAAAATCCCTTATCCAGGACTTAAACATTTATTTTGACAAAGAATTAAAAATAATAATTTGAAGCTGCTTTCCAATTATATTCATTTAACATATAATTCTTTATTTACAGCCAAAATCGATTAGAGTATGACAAAAGAGTCAGGGCTCAGGCACGAGCTATGGCGGCAACAGAGTGAAAAGTACATTCCTGACAAATGTGAATGTAAGGATCATCTATGTAGCAAAGGGCAGTTTTATTTTGTGTACAGTCATATTGGCATTTTACAAATCATTAATTTAATAACAGTCTTGCTACAGAGTTGATCAACCAAGAAGATTAAAATTTAAGTAAGGTTTTACATAAGTTTAAGTAAGGTTTTTTTTTTGTTGTAATAAAAAATAGAAACATTAACAAAACAAACTTTAAAAATTGCTTAATTAAAATACCACTTATGTCCAATTATAGATATGGAGCATTTGTATTACAGGTTAAGTGATAGGTTTTAACTTATTAAAAGTGCTTGGGAATCTTTGATCAAAATTAATTTAATTTAAGAAAATTTAAGTGTATGATGTATACTCGCTTAAATAATATTAGATAGTATTGCAGTCTCATGTGTAAACTTCTCCATTTAATTTTATTTAGTTTCATATAAATCGATTGGATCTTTATTATGTCAAAGACAGGAAAACGACATTTTAAGTTTAAAATATTTTTTGTACTTTTATGTTAGATCCCACAATAAATAATAAAATATCTTGTTTTATTGTTTTTTTGGTTATATTAACCATAAAAATGTATTGATATATATGTCGTGTATTATTTTTTAGTTAGTCTTAATAATGAAGTAGACGACAAATGAGGTGTTTACATGTTGGCGTTTCTGGAAGCTCTGCAAACCTTCACAATAATAACCTAAACCTTCACATATGCCATAAATAGCCATAGCACCGTCGTGGCGCAGCGGCATAAGGGGACTAATGTAACGGTTGTTGATTCGATTCCCACTCGATGAAGTGAAATATTTCCATTTCTTTGCTCTGGTGTCGAGGCAAAACGCGGTGTTGAGTTTTGCCATTCAACACGCAATGCCTCCAGAATTCGGCAGAAAGTGGGGAACGGAGTGTTTTAACACTAGGTTCCCTGTGCCTACCCTGCGATGTGGGATAAAGTGTAAAACCAATTATTATGATTATTTGTATTATGTTAAAAATAATCTAACCGTTTGGGCTTGCCGAAGAAGTTTATATACATAAATACAATACGTGTTTTAGAAAGAACTTCCTGACGCAATTGGCTAATAATTTTAGGCTGTATTTTAATTTTATACTCTTATATACGAATGCACTAGAAATATAATAAAATAAGGGATATCTAGAAAAGTTATGTTTTACTTTTTGAAACGCAAAGAATAATTTAAAGATATTTTCTTAAAGCATTACTGCATTTTATATAAATGTTTTTGACATTAAACATTTTAAAATTGTATTGAGGTAAAAAAATACATTGTAATGTGTTTAGAAAATTTGTATCTACACTACGTTTATTAACATTTTTCATACAGAATTATATAATAAGTATTTATTATATAATAAATTATTAAAAATAGTGGTTATTAAGTCTTAATATAAATATATAATAAAAAAAATTGTGTTAGACGCTCTAGACGCGTCACGGCTTTTAAGCAGAATATAATTCAGATTAAAGGAATTTTTACCGTTACCGTTAAACGGAAATAATTTATAGAAGTCTTGTATTGCCATATTATTGAAATAATGTTAGAAATTACTGGCTGTCGAACAATCGAACAATTTGAAATTTGACATTGACATTAAATTCAAACATTAACCTTACATTTTATATTTATACCTATTTTGTCAACAATAGTAAAGATAAATAACCGGTAATTTCTTTATTAATAGAAGAACCATACCAACTTCTAAACTTCTAAAACTAAAATTTGCTTTTTAAATTAAGCTGTGTAGTTTATAATGGCAGATGAGGAGCAGGACCCCAAAGAATATCGGTGGGAAACTGGATACGAGAAAACTTGGTACGTTTACATAACTTAAAATTAAAAAATGAATAACTAAATAGCAAAAATCCACTCTGGATACCTATTAAATATTAATATTAATCTAGATTGGAATTTATTACCTATTAAATTCCATTTCGTATTCTCATTTTAGGGAGGCTATTAAAGAAGATGAAGATGGCTTGGTTGAGGGACTGGTGGCCGAGTTCGCTCAGAAGGCTGCTCGTAAGGCTGCTGCTCCACGACGAGGCCCTGTTCGACTCGGCATGATGCGTCATTTGCTAGTGGCTATTGATTGTTCAGATCCTATGAATTGCCAAGATTTAAAACCTACAAGATTCTTATGTACTCTAAAGGTTTGTTGTCCATCTTAACATTCACTTATGCTATTATGACATTTAAATATACTAGCCGACTTAGGCCCGACTTGGCCCACCCGACCCGTTTGGTCTATACAAATATTTATTAAATATATTTATGAAATTATTTTCAGTTTAGGGTTTTTAAAGGTTTTTTTTCCTTGCAAACTTTCAACTCCTTATTGATCCCTTTAGGGTTTGTTTCATCAATTAAAATGTTTCATAATCCCTTCTTAGTGGGTTCACTTTATGAAAATAAACATCTGTCCAATTTTCATGTTTCTACCATCAGCGGTTATGGCTGTGCATGCATCTTACCTCAGTCAGTGAGAACATCTCATTTTATATATATAGATTAATATTTCGAGGCCATTGTGGCACAAACGGGATAGTTTGAACACATGGTATTTAAGTGAATATATAACTTGTACTTAGTATGAAATATTTTTTATTCCAGTTATTAGAAAAATTTGTTGAAGAATTCTTTGACCAGAATCCATTAAGCCAGTTAGGGCTACTTGCGATTAAGAATAAAAGGGCTGAAAAAATTACAGAACTCTCAGGAAATGTTAGGAAACATATTAAAGCAGTACAAGGGTAATATATTGAAACAATGTTTAAAACAAAATAGAATATAGTATATTATACTACATAGTCTAATATAAGAATATGGTAAATAATAATATACTGTTAGAAAATGGAAGTGGTTAACGTTTTTAAAGTAAACAAAAATATATGTTGTCTATATGTTTTTAACATACTTGGAAAGAGGTTCCACATAATTACAATAAGTGACATGTGCCACTCAATAACAACACTACACACTAGATACCTTCCAATCAGGGCTTCCGCCTACAAAGCAACTCTGTCCGTTAGATACAATTCCACTGCTTTTATTGTCCTTTTTTCACCGAAATTTACCCACTTTTACACTTGTAAGCTAACATTACCATATATTTGTAATTATACTTTGTTTTTTAAAGCCATATTAACCTTTATTCCATTCTTCTTTACACCTCTATTGGCATGTGTTTTATGTTTATTTTATAAACAAAGTAATAATAAGAAACTAGTTTGTCAAAATAATAAAAATTACAATAAACTTTCAGTTTATCTAACTTAGTACTGACAGGAGAGCCGTCATTGCAAAACACACTAGAACTGGCTGGTAGAATATTGAAACCTCTTCCTGGCCATGCATCAAGAGAACTTTTAGTGTTATTTGGATCCCTCACTACGTGTGATCCTGGAGATATAAATACTACTATACAGGTAATACCATAATAATCTTTTAAACTATATTGATTTTGTGGATGATATTGCATGATCCAAAGGATTAATGTATGGACATTCTGTGGTTTTGATTCTGCCTATATTTGTTATAAAAGACAGTAACCCTTGTATGACACCCCCACTTATATGAGCTCATGAGGATGAATTTCAATTTTACATTGGTAAAAAAATGCTTTATTTTATACAAACCTTGTCCTGATAGTAATGAATAAAACAAAAAAGGAATTATTTAATTTGGCGAAATTGTTGTTTGAAAGTGAAATGAAATGAACAAAAGCTTTTTAGAGAATTTTGATCTTTTAATTTAGAAATTTGGTTTCAGACATTGAAAACTGATGGAATAAGATGCTCTGTGATTGGACTGGCAGCTGAAGTGAGAATATGCAAGAAATTATGTCAAGATACTGGGGGAGACTATGGAGTACTTACATACTCTAACTTTTTTTTAGCTTCACTCTGTATCCTGGGTATAGCTGGCTAAAAGGCTGAGGGACCTAAATGTTAAGACACTCCATTTTCCAGTTTTTGCCTAATTTTTAAGACATTACGTGTTGGCTGGCGGTACTCAACGTCGCGCTTTGCCTTTATTACCAAAGTATAGAAGTGAGCGATGAAATTTTGGGGAATTATTTTATTCCCCTTAATGGGAATCGAACCCACAAATGTCGCGTTTACAGTCGCTCGCTTGCGTGCCACTGCATTGTTTATTTTGTATAATTATTATTTAGATTCATACCATTCAATAACAATACATTTTTATAGCTATTGAACGCTGTGTGGTGCAGGGTCATGATTACTTATAATCATGGAGATTTTATTTACAAATCAAGAAAAAATACACTGCTTAACAATGTTAAATAACCTATTATCAATAAATTTCTATATTTATTATTTGTATAATTTTCCATGACTTAAATGAATAATACTGTATTTTTATTTATTGTCCTTGGCTGTCATCACGCCAAGTGCTCTTCTGCCAAAGGTGCGCTGAATGGTCCGCAAAACTATTATATTAGTAATATGGTACTAACAAAAATATTAGTACCATACTAATGTAAGTGTGGTATAATTTAGGGTGTGCACTCATCAGTTTATCAACTTTACAATCAGGTAGTATTAGATGACGTCCACTACCGGTCGCTGTTGCTAGAGCAGACGTCGCCGCCGGCGCGGGCGCGCGCTCTCGACGCCGGCCTTGTCAAGATGGGCTTCCCTCACACGCCGCAAGTCGCACAGCCTGATGCAGATCCCCCCATTACTGTTTGTATGTGGTATGTATGGTTTTTTTTTTTTTACCATACTATGTGTAAAATCGGTACTTTGCTTTAAATATGTATTCAGAGACTTATATACAGACTACATTCTCCGATAGTTCTCGTAAAAACACACACAGTACATTAGACTGTGTTTGTCTGTTTATACCAGTCAATGTATGCATAAATGAGTGACTGTATGGAATGAAGAAATTTAGGAAAGATGAGTTTTTTTCATCAGGCGTTGCTTCCCTCACACAGCAGGGTAGGTAGAAGGAATGTGTTAACCTTAAGACACTTCCTTTCCTCATTTTCTGCCGAATTATAAAGACATTGCGTGTTGAGTGGCGGAACGCACGCATCGCCGCACTTTGTTTTGGCACCGAAGATATAAAAATATTAAATATTTAATTTCTTCGACTGGGAATCGAACCCATGATCTGTTGCGCTTAAAGTTACACGCGTGCCCCTATACCACCACTGGCCTCCTTCATGATTTGTCTATAATGTCCTTACGGTAAAACAATTCGACTTCCCTCCAGCCATCTCGAAGAGGGCGAGGGTCTCGACGGCGAAGGCCACCTGTGCCCACAGTGCCGCAGCAAGTACTGCTCCCTGCCCGCGCAGTGCCGCACCTGCGGCCTCACGCTCGCCTCAGCGCCGCACCTCGCCAGGTACTGAGACCGGCACCCACACGTTCTCCTCTGTCTGTTTTAGGCGGTTTAGGGACGAGACAACAGTTGAGGAAGGCTCTTAGCGCGACCTGTGACACCTCAGATATTCATACCTGATTTCTCAGACTGATGTCTGAGTATCAATATTTATTATATTTTCAATTATTGACATAGCATAGAATAATGAGTATTTTGTTCCTCCATATTTTAAATGTTATTGTCTTAAGTCTTTATAATGTAACATTCATTTTCTGTCCCAATTTTAACTTGAAAAGTAAAGAATTACACATGTGACCTAGGGTTAAAATCAATATAATTAGTGAAACACATATTTATGTGCTCTTTGATAAATGTGTCTCATAAATTCTTATTAATTTCTGGGTACAGTACGTTTAACGAGTCGTGGTCGCCCTAAAATTAGCTATGGATTGCTTCGCTGATTAGATTTTTGCGTACCTTTGATTATTTTCTTCCCCCATTGAACAATGTGCAATAGAAAACCTAACTTCAGAGCGGCCATGACTCTTCGACCGTACTGTACTAATTGCTTACATTTATTTATAGATCGTATCATCACCTGTTCCCCGTTGACCCCTACGAGGAACTAAACAATGAAGGCCAAGCACAATTTTGCTTCGCATGCTTAAGATCTTTCACTGACCTCGACAAACAGGTTAGTTGTTTTATTTAAATATTAATACTACAGCTTATAAATACATTATATATATGATTTTTTCTTAATATATTTAATTTAAAAATGACTATAATACGTTTTTGGCATTATGGTGTTTTAAAGGTTAAGGATGTAATTGGAAAATGATATTTAAATATAATTTATTTCTCAAATTTTGCTTTTATAAAGCTTGACACAGTTTTCTATGCATATAGGAACATGTATTTTAATAAAGTTTCCCCGAATAAAAATCGAACCCACAACCATGAAGAATAGTTGAAATTCAAAAGCGCGACAATGTCGTCTATTTTTCGAGTCTAAATAAATATAATTATATAAAATGAATATTGTACTTTTGACGTATTTTAAATGTTATTTTTTTATACATATGTCAAAGCTAAATCATAGAGTAGTCACGTTTTTACCTAATGAGGAATGGTAATAGGTATGAAATAATGCTTCAAAGTTCGTTACAGTAAAGTTTTAACGTATACAAATACACTAGTTTTTGTTTCATTAAAATCAACCAAGTAGTTATGATTTTACAGGCATTTGAAGTTTGTAGTAATTTTAAATACCGCCAACACTCCCGCGGTCGGCGGTGACGTCACTGGTCTTACAACTCGCTAGTCGCCGGTGATAGTTAGGAGATCTCGCGCAGTACTTTGTTTGTTTGTTACATGCCTGTGCTAAAGTGTCAATCTAATTAATTAAAATGGATGAGGGATTCGAAAAAGGGCAATCGGATTACCTACGCGTAATATGTAGATGGATTTATGGTTGCCGATTATTTATCGAATTTAGTGATTATTCTCCATTATAAATACATACTTATTAATTGACTTATTTTGAATAATAATATCAATTCTATCAAATTTTACTTATCAGTAACGAAAATATTGTGCTATTTTAGTTACTCATAAGGAAAATAAAATTAAAATAACTTTTATAACATAATATATTTGTCTTATATTATATATAACTTAGTGTTAAGACACTCCGTTCCCCAAGATACTTCCGTTTCACACTTTCCGCCGAATGGCATCACGTGTTGAGTGGTGGAACTCCACGCCAGTGCTAGCGTTTTCAGAGTACCCCTCGATATATCGAACCCACAACCGTCGCGCTTATAGTTGCATGCTCGTTCCGCTGGGGCTCGAATGCCTCTACATTATATAATTATTTTCATATATAATTGTGTGCTCGCTTTTTGCAAAATCTGTTAGCTGTTATTTCGGGACATACATCATTGTGTAGAGAAATCAAACACCTCGAGGCTTTTACAGAACTTATATTTCTTCCAGGGCTAAATACCATTAGGCTTGTACAATTTATGTCCCAGGACTTCTACAGAACTTATACTTCTTCCAGGGCTAGATACCATTAGGCTTGTACAATCTTAAATTATAATACAATATTTTATTCTAGAGGACCACTTTCCTCTTCAGCTCCAAATCTAAATGTGCGCATCAGAATTTTTATCACATCAAGAGTCTTTTTTAAATTGTCAACTCGCGCTAGTTCTATGTACAAATTTTTAAATATATCTTTTTATTAAACAAACAGGTTGATTTACATTTTGTTATAACAAATTATCGTTAATATAAAAACTATTTATATAAAATCATTACAATTGTAAATGAGTCCTTAAACTATTCATATTATGTAAATACGAAATTCAACTCCCACAAACGTGATGATTTTGTGTCAAGGGCACTAAAAGTGTGTATCTGTGATAGGCATAATATTTTGTACATTATGTTATAATGTAAAAAAAATCGAAGTATAATGTTTAATATACCTTATAACATGTTATTAATATTCTGATATACATTAAAATACGCATAAGTGAAGTACTCATACTGCAAAGTTACAAGCTGTTAAGAGTAAAAGATAGAATCAATATGTCAAGAAACAACTTTTATTATAAAAAAATCAAACACTTGCGCTTATTTCTTTCTTTCAAATAATCAATAGCGAGAAAAAAAGACTTCGACAAAATAAACAAGGCAATGTGTTGTACCGTTCATAACCTATCTAAATGGCGTTACTATATAACTAATAGGATATTTACCCTTTATCGTCGTTGGTTTTTTTTATTATCATTTAATATTGTAATTTGCCATATAGATGTATAATACAAAGTAATTTCTTTGAGACTGAGTGTATCTATTATTTTAAATTTTCTTAATTATTATAATTTCACTTTAAGAATTTTGATAACATTATATTTTTTAATGTATTTTAGGTTAATGCGCAGTACTTATAAGACTTCTGACATCAATAATTAGGCTCAGTGACCTCAGATAAAGTGTTATCCTACACTAATGAAAGATAAATATTTTTGAACAATGTTTTAAAAATGTTAAAAAAATCTCTACGTTTAAATTATCATCATTTTTTTTTCAATTTTATGTTTTTCAAAAAAGTTATTGCACTTATAAAACTTCCACGCCGCGGAGTATACTATGCGTTATAAATATTATACGTATAATTTATATAGATCATTATTAATGGATCTTCATTTTTATTAATGCCTCATAAAAAACATTAGATTAGACATCAAAAAATAAAAAACCGGATAACCGAGAGGCGGGCTCGCTTACCGAGGGTTCCGTGGAAATATTGGAGATTCTGAAGTTTTTTAGTTTAGCCAGAACTAAAGAATTTTCCACTAGTTAAAGTGAGGTATCAGAATATCTCACTTGAACTAGCGGCTTTAATACCAAGTTTTGCCCCTCCTTCTAAGGCTATTATTTTTTAGAATTCGACCACAAATGTATACTTTTCAGATTTTTTCCTGAACTATACTAATAGTTTATATACTAATATATACTAATATTACCTGTAGATGCCAGCTGCCAAATTTCATAACTCTAGGTCACCCGGAAGTACCGATAAACAGAAAAATTTTGTAAAGTCATCTTATACTTTTAGTTAGACCTTAATATTTACATTCTCTAATAAGTAATTTATTTTCTTTTACACCTGTTTAAATGTCGCGTGCACAAATCATTCAACATACTTTTAAACATATTTTGTTGTAGATATATCGTTGTACACGTTGCACAGAGTTCTACTGCTGGGAGTGCGAGGGCGTCATCTCGAGTACGCTGCACGTGTGCCCCGGCTGCGCCTCGCGGCCCCATCTGTACCAGCGCCTGCCGGAGGCCTCGTGACACGTGCGAGGATAAATCTTTTGTGTGTTAAATAAAAGTTTAAAAAACCAATTCACTAATTTAATATTGGATTAAGTTAACGTATTATAGTATCTGTGTTTTGAATCAAAGACCAATTAGGTGCATTGAACTTTTTTGTCTATTATATATATTTTTCACCCTTTATCTTTATACTTGCAAAATAATACTATAATTAGTATGATAGTTTATATGATTATATATAATATCATTTGCTAAAAGAGCAGATGTGCTCTGAAATGTATCAGTTTTCAGTCATATGTTGTGAATTTTATATAAATACTTAGTTAAACTTTCTAATTGAGAATTTACTTTTTTAAAAATAAAATACTAATTTAAATTAAAACTATTTAATACGTCTGATCGATTTGGAGATCACAACAATATTAATTCTTAAAGTTAAAAATATTTGTATTACAAAAGTTATAATGTATTGCGACATTTAACATGAATTTTACGAAACAATAAAAGTGCTTATAACAATAATGGGAATACTCCGGTGGTCTCGCTGAGCCAGCGGAATAATCTCGCTTAACCTAATACTGAGGGTTTGGGTGAGTGCATAACTACTTAGCTAATATTTATATTGTATATGACATTGTTGTATTGTATATGAAACTTTTATACTCTAAAAACCGTTAGTTCATACTTTTTTTAGCGATATTGTAATCTATCGATGCACTGTAAACTCTTTAATTGCTGGCTGTGATTGGTCGCTTTTACAGCGCTTTTAAAGCGATCAATATGCGTTGCGACCACAGATCTAAGAATCTAAAGGTGTCAATAAAATTAAACTTTATTTATTATGTGAATATCATATATTTTTTTTAGATATACGAATATTAAAATATAAACAATGTATCAACGCTACCAAAGATACACGGATATTTAAGTGCAGGTTCGGTTACGTTAGTTATTTTTTTATTTCTAACCTAACCTGCGCTTAAAAATCGCCTAATCTGTAGCTGCGGTGGTGGTTAGTATTTAAATTATCTTTTTTACTATTTACATATATTAAGCCTACTGTAGTAGTTTTTGAACTCTATGGTGAATTTTTGTATTTAACAATTTCGGTTCGCAAAGATTACAATATCGCGGGAGAGATTGTTATATAGCAAGGTTTATAATCTTACATATACATATGTATAATCACTGATTGATGTGTATTTTATAAGTTTTTCTCGGTAGTGTAGGTTTAATGTTTTATAATTTACGTCGTCCTTTCAAATGGTTTCAAGTTCTTAACAATTATGCTTTTGTTCAAGATCTTTATGTAATGTTAAAATTTTAGTTATGAGTGATTTTTAGAAATTTAATTAAAATTTTGTATGATGTGTTTCTAAATATAGAACAGTTGTTTCATTTTTGTGACATTTCCTTCGGCGCATCAAGTGAAAACGGTTGAATTTGGCAAGCGGCTAGGTGAAATAATTAATCTTTAATATTGTATATTGGTCTTTCTGAATATTTATATCTTTAAATAACTATTACTTTAAATAGGCAGAAACAGTATTGTTATTACGTGCTGTTTCTCTATTTTCCGTCAATTTCGGAGTTATTGATTCACTCAGTGCGCTTTATTTAATTGACTGTAACATTAATTGATTATGACATTAAATTCTCTCATTGGTGATTGAACCCATAAGCATCGTGCTTACTATAGCCAGGCACTTCGCAACTGTGACACATGGTCGTCACCGCACCGCAATCGCGTCATTGTATTGTTTTCTTCTAGTTATTCAATCATTATATGTAAAAACTACGAAAACATTTTAAATAAAAATTGGAATAATAATAATTATTATTCTAAATTTTATTAGATTAAGGTTATTAAAGGAAATATCGCATGACAATTCTTTTATGTTTTGTACCCCTTATACTAAACTAGCTAACTTAAACTCTGGTTCATTAGAACAATTTTCAAGGTTTACGAGAAAACTGTCACATATGTGTGGGTGACTCAGTAATAAATCTTATCTTATCACACACATTTATATATACATATCGTATATATATTTATCATAAAATTAAAATAAAATAACAAAAACAACACATTCACATATACATTCACATAGTTAAGTTAACCTATAACAATAGTAAAATAAATAAAATAATACTCACCGGTCGCTGCAACTGTGCCATAGGGACAACTTGTATTACCTGCAGAGAAAGAAGTCCGCGGCACGCGTAAGCTTTGCTCCGATATATGCACCAGTCGCGATTTACGTTCCGACGCGGAAGCCTTGTTACTTTGTTTTACGCTCCTTCCATTAAATACCACGACAATATAATATTACGTAGCACTCTATATATGTAATCGACAAATGATATAATCGATCTGTCCGTTATATTTAATATATAGGTATATCCCCTATNACATTCACATATACATTCACACTTAACTAACCTACAACAATAGTAAAATAAATTAAAAAAAAAATACAGTCGAATTGATAACCTCCTCCTTTTTGAAGTCGGTTAATAATACTCACCGGTCGCTGCAACTGTGCCATAGGGACTTGTATTACCTGCAGAGAAAGAAGTCCGCGGCACGCGTAAGCTTTGCTCCGATATATGCACCAGTCGCGATTTACGTTCCGACGCGGAAGCCTTGTTACTTTGTTTTACGCTCCTTCCATTTAATACCACGACAATATAATATTACGTAGCACTCTATATATGTAATCGACAAATGATATAATCTATCTGTCCGTTATATTTAATATATAGGTATATCCCCTATTTGCAGACTGTGAAATAATGACTATTTATACATTTTGAAATATTGCAAGACACGCAAAGAAAGTTTGCAAATACAACTTGTCTTTATACATTGAGATAATAATACGCATTTAACTTATTTTTTAAGAAAGTGCATTCACGTCATTGTTGCAAAAAATAAGGGGTATTAAGTATAAGTATAAGGCACTCGTATGTAGAAACGTGTGTTACTGGTAAGCTTTTTGAAAAAAATATAAAAATCCATCTTGAAAATGAAAACCAGTTCCTATCAGTCAGTTCTATGAACAGTTTAGGTAATTCTTTAAATTGTTACAATGTGCTATTATTTACGTTTTAAATGTTTTCTGTTACAAGACTGTTAAATAAGACATTGTAATCTATTGTATTTCAAAACTATTGTTCTTTAAAAAAGCGATTACATATTTTATTCACTTTTAAAAAATATATTACATTTCTTTTTAAAAAATAGATTATACATTTTTTTTATGTTTTTAATATTTAACAGAGTTAGCAAAGGAAACCTGGTAAAGTCCGTTCTAAAGTTTCTGTATTTTCTTATGAAAAAAAAACGAAACGAAATTGTAATATTTTGTTATTACGAACGGGCTTATAAATATAAACCCGTTCTTCATATATCTCTATGCATAAAAAAAATATCTTAATTATTATAGCCGGGGACAATCCCACGACCTCTGGCGTTGGAGCCAAAACAGTTGGATAATTGTGTTAATGTGATGTAATAAGATATAAGAAATTCTTGTATTGCTAAACCGAAATAAAAGTCATACGTGTTATACTTGGAGCTTTTATTTTTATAATATTGTCGTCAACGTCGTTTTCATTTATAGAAAAATAGCTGTCCCTATAAAAGATTTTTTTAATAAGCACCCAGCTGTTAGTATTTATTATGGCTACACGGTCATTTCATAAATCACAGATAAAAATCTCATATCACATGCTTTTGTGGAACCTATTTGTAATATCAGTATACTGATAGCGATAAGGCCAAGTGTATACGAGCTTACTTACTTACTTAAAAAGCATTTAACAGTTTATAGAAGGCATTGGTTACAAATCAAGTTATTAAATATAAATAAATTAGTTCAAGTTATGATTACTACTTTTTGACAAATTAATAATTTATGCCGGGCATCAATATCTAACACATTTTTGTAGATATTCTTATTATTAAACTTAAAAATATAAATCGCTCGTATACACTACACATAATATACTTATTTGATATCAAAGAATCAGCTTCACGAAGAAATGAAAATACAAATTTAAATAAAAATTTCATTTCCTCGAATGGGGATCAAATCCATAACCAGTCGATTTTACAATCGCGCTTTGTGGCCCTGCGCCACAGCTGGCCTGATAATATAATTTGTTTAACATAATAAATATTACAAGCTTTTTATATTTGGTTTTTCTTAAATCTAATCTACATTATACATTTACGATTGGTCACAGACAAAATGCACTTATAAAAATATTTTTGTAAATTTTATAACATTGTATATATGGAATAAAGGCAAGATAATAAATCATGAACGTGTTATAACAATAACACTAATATTTTTTCATAACAAAGCAGTACACTGTAAAACATATAATTTCAGTAGTACATTTTTTAATTTCATATGTACCTAACATCGTAATACCTAAATAAATAAAGATGCGTCTTAAAATATACGCAGTATTAACCTATTCTTGGTCTTCACTTGGTCAATTATGGTATGCACGGTTTGTAGGAAATTGCCGTTAATTAGTCTAATATCCTGAGTTGAAGACGGTGAAAACATAAACAACTCACTTTTTTAATTTACTTTTGACGTAATTTACCTTCGGCATGGTAGCTGCGGAGTCATCTACATTCATATATGTATATGGCCTGACGTCCAGTTTTAAGTATCTACATAAATTATCTAAAATAGACCTAATACTTACTCAGCAGCTTATACGTTTTGCGTCACTTTCTTACGTGTAAGCCACAATATATTGGATTTTTGATAATACTGTTCTATTTGGATGAGCGATTTGCCCTTTGTTTCTGGGAGTAACAAGAATATAACAACAGTGGCGATGGACGATGACGCTCCAAACAACCCGAACACTCCCGACATTCCAATACTGTTTTTCATTATCGGGTACAATTTAGTTAAGCCGAACAACAAAGTGTTGAAAAGACAGAAAATATATCCTCCGCAAAGACCACGTACTTTTGTGGGGAGCAGTTCCCCAATCATTAGACCTGGTAGAGGGAAAAAGCCTAGAGTGTTAAATGCAACGTATCCAAGGATAAGAATAGGTGGGGTCACTCCTGTTCCAGGACCATCGCTGAGTAGGAATGCCAGGCTGAGAGCGCAGACCGCTGTACCGATACCAGATACCATGACCAGGGAGCGTCGAGTCACCTTCAATAGTAGCACGCATGCAGCCATTGTAACACCGAGTCTAACGTACGCGCTTGCGTTAGCGGCCGTCTGGAATTAATGAAAATATAACTATATTTGAATGTGAAGTTAATTATCTCTGAAATATATACATATAATTGTTTTGTAAATAATTTTGTCTTATTCTTAAAAAACAAGTAACAAGATGCATAATGTACAAATATCATATATTCATTGCTTAACACGTGGTTTATATAAAGTCATAGATGAATAGCAGTATAAAAGTAAATCCATGTATTGTTTTTCGTTAAAAAATATTTATATATTTACATCTATCTATAATATATTCGTATAAATAATTTTTAAGAATATAGTTCGTAGTAGTAGTATACTTTATGATATGTATTTTCGTCGATTCCAAACCCACTCTACCAAAAGAGTACCTACCTACCAAACATCAGTAAGTAAACATTGTCCAATATAAAGCGAATCATTTTTTAAGAGAATAGTTAAAAAGAAATGCAATGAAAATTCAATTGAAAAGTCGTTCTTGAAACTGGTTTGAAATCAAGTTTTTCAAATCGAGAGTTTTTCAAAGAGCCGTGAGATTTATTTATAAACTAAGAGCCCTAGCTTCTGTGCGAGATATTTTCAAAGATGCAGGTATTCTTACAGTTGCTTCCCAATTTATATACTATAATATTCTCTTTGTCCGACAAAATATACATTGTCATAGCAAAAATAGTGACAGTCATACGATAGGAACGAGAAATAAAGATAAGATTGTTACTCCAAGCTTTCGCCTCCAAGAAGTTAATAAATCTTTTATGGGTCTGAGCATACGTGTATATAATAAAATTCTGCAGTATATTCTAGGTTTGCCACTTCCAAAATTTAAAATATCAGTAAAAAAATTCTGACAAGTAAAGCTTATTACACTGTACAAGAATATTTAGAGGACAAACATGTATGGAATTAAGGTCTATTGAATGTAATGCAGGATAGCTGCCAACTAATGTAATAGATTGTACCATTGATTTTGAAAAGAGCAACTGTTGAGTTTCTTGCCGGCTCTTCTCAGCAGAACTGCCTTCCGAACCGGTGGTAGCTTTTTGTTCATATGTTCATTCGTCGATTCAAAAGTGCTTATAATAAGTTTATTTGAATAAAGAATATTTTGAATTTGAATTTGAAAATAGCATATAAAACTTGCGACTAACTATTTACACGTACATAAATAATTCAGTTGAGCGTATTTATTGTTTATTTTATTTATTTGATATATTGTTAAGTTTTAATTTAGTAGATAAAAATAATAGCAAAAACTTCTTGAGAAAAATGAATAATGTTATATTATCAAGCTTGCTAAGTACCTATGACTGGAGTTTCGAAACGCATTGTGTCCATGACGCTACAAGCCAAATACTTATTGCCTACAAGTCCAATACTTATTTCGCAAGATTTTGGCTAAAACGTGTTTTTACGAATTTATTATACCTATATATTTAAAATATTTGTTATACTTGTGTGTTAAATGATTGTAGGTATATTTTATTGCATTATGATCTGTCTATTGTTTTATACTATGCTATTTTTTGATGTGTGACTTAAAATTTTAAAGAACGTAAGTACTTAGTTGTTCATAATAAAAATTGTGTTACAGATTGAGCACCCTGGGCACAAGCGACTGACTATAAAAGCGGTAATTTCCTCGCTCTGGTAACGAGGTTCGCCTTCAACTGAGGTGTCTCAAGAATTCGGCGGAAAATGGGGAATGAAAGTGTTTTAAGCGGTAACGGAATGTTTTTACACTAAGTTCTCAGGTTTCCTCTGTCTACACTGCTATGTGCGGGATTTGTATTCCGTAAAACTAAAAAAAAATATTGCTTAACTATGAACTATTTTCTTAAGGTTTATATCAAAGAATATTCGTTATCTTTAAAAATACTTATCATAGCGTCGTCGCGCGACCAACGCTTAGTTCAAGAAATCTGATAGTATATATATATATATGTAATTATTGGTTTTTATTGTGTGTAAAAGCATCGCGTACGTAGCATTATCATATTTTGTTTATAGAGTCACTCATTTTTACTCAGATATTTCTTGTTCTCATATTTTGAAATATGGTCATCTTTAATAACTATTTATTATAATTAATATTTGAATAGAACACTTATTCGATACTATTGTGTGATGAAAGTTTAGGTGTAAATATACTCAGGTTTTGAATAAATATTTTATTCGGAAATAATCTACTTGTTCAAAATAAAAAAAAATTCTAACCTAATCTAACCAGACAAAGAAATTTCCTGTCAGCAAATATCTGTAAATATTTTTCATAGTCGAAACAAACAAGCCTAGAAACAATGCTATTACAAGACATAACAATACATATTTTTCTCCACCTTCACGCTGTATTCCGCATGTGACAGGGTAGACAGAGAGAGCCTATAGTGTTAAGACTTTACGCTCCCCAATTTCCTTGTGGAATTGCGTGTTGAATGGCGGAACTTAACACCGCGCTTTACCTCGATACCAGAGTGAAGAAATGAAAATATTAAATATTTTATGTCTTCCTTGTGCCCCTGCTGCGCCCCGACTAGCTTCAATATGACGATATACGTTTTTATATTTTTTTAACATTATTGAATGTTTTTTACTAAAAATTAAAGTAAATTACTTACATGTGGACTGAGCGATCCTCCAGCATCTCTTACTATATCAACTGCATAGAATATGACGATGTAACTGCCAGATAATATTTGCAGCATATTGAAAGCATTTATCAAGATGAGCGGTTTCAGTACGGATGGCCGACGTACTGTGGCAAAGAAATGGACATTTTCCTCTCCCCTAGCCTTTTCTTTCTCCCGTGCTGATATTAATTCATGGAGTTCACGTTGTGCCTGTTAGCAAACGAAAAAAATGGTTCACTTAAGATTTCATAACTTACGGATTTACTATTTGTTGGTGATCTACATACAGGTAAAGGTAGAGTTCGTTTGCTTAATTGGAACACAGGCTTTACACTACTATATTAAATAGTAGGAGATCAAATCTAGTATAACAATATTTTAAGCTAAAAACATTCTTCTTTTTCTATATGAAAGTCAAGAACAGTCCACTTGCTTGTATAATATACTAATTTAAAAGACAATAAAAATTACAACAATTCCATATACATAAATAACTAGTCGATTATATAATTACATTTTTTGTCAAGAACAATTCTAATAAATGAAACAGAGTTAGAATTAAAATTGCAAAAAATGCTTCATATTCAGTTCCTGCTTATGAATTAATAGGTACTTGCGGTTGAAGTCTCTCCAAAGCTATATCGTCAAATACAAGTCAAGTTATTAACTTTACTTTGTCGGACGAATAAAACTTCATGCGATTTAAAAGAGTAGGGTAGTCCATTGAATTTGTGGACATATTCGAGAAGCATAACATCAATTGTCAAGTGCGTTCTTATTGAGCTCATTAATGGCCATTGGTGGAATAAATATGAATGTTCCAGTAGAGCCGCATATTAAAAACAAAATACTTTAGGTCTATTCGTATTTCGATTGAGTAATAAAAATATTAAGTCTGTCATTCCCTTATTCATTATTTGACGTTTAACGATATAGATGTATTTATATTCTAGCATTCATAATTAACCAGCAATTAAGAATTTGTACTCACGGTGTCATGATCTCCTCGTAGCCTTGCCATAGCCGCCATGGCGTCGTGGAATCTTCCGCGTCGAACGAGCCAAGTTGGGCTTTCCGGTGAAAAACATAAAGCGGCGAACGCAAAGGACGGCAGTACTATCGACAAAAATGCCACCCACCGCCACGAAAGTGACCCGCCAAGTGCGTATACATAGAGCACTCCCAGCGAGTAAGCTACGAAAGGAGTGCCGTTTAACAGTCCTCTTAGTCTCGGCTCTGATATCTCCCCTAGGTACACCTGTAAAAATAAATTTAAATTTTTGTGACCACATTAAAATAGATGTATATAAATATAGATATTAACTTGTCATTTTTAATTATATGTTCATTTTATCTATACACATAGTCATAGCTAAATTACGCGCAAATTTTGTGGTATGTTTAGTTGACACTACCTACAAAATTGGATTGCGTCATACTATTCCATCTTCTTTATTGAAGTTTTGTTATTACATAATTGAGTTTTTGTCAGTGACGACTCCCTTAAACTCGGATTTGCTATAAAATTGGGATTAAAAAAGTTTAATTAAGATATTCTTGTGAAAATAAGTTACTTTTATTATTATAAAGTAAATTTTCCAAAACATTTTAAAATAAATACTTAAATAAATGGATAAATTCAAACATATTATATTTAATACAAAATACTAGTATGTTTAATAAATATTTTTGTTTAGTTAGCGTGCTGTAAATTGTAATGTCTAATATTCTCAATTTGATGAATAGGTATGATTATGTAACAAAAAAAGCAATTGTACTTTAAGTGTAGTTAAATGAATAAAAAGTTGCATGTACAATAATAATATGTTATTTAATGTCACGGCTATCATACTCTTGAGAGACGTTTAAAATTACATATACTTACATTACATGTACGTACCAAAATATTATAATATGTAGTCTTGCTTGTGACTAAACACTCAACAGGTAGTGGTTTCGATTCCTACTCGAGGAAATAAAAATTGAGTTGAGTTCCACCAATCAACACGCAATGCCTCCAGAATTGGGAAAATGGGGAACGGAGTGTCTTAACACTGGGTTCCTTCTGCCTACTTTGCTGTGTGCGAGATACAGCGTGATGCTAAAAAAAATATTATACATAAATGAAGAAAATTAATTATAGGTACTTGTGACGGTGCAGCAAGTATGCCGACGGCAAAGCCGCATACAATTCTTCCCAACAATAATAAGGCGTGGTGCGTGGCCGTTCCTATCAGAATCCAACCCACTATTAGTGGTAAAGTGGAAAGTTGTAGAGTTCTCCGCCGTCCTACGGCTTCCATTATGGGGCCCGATAACATTGATCCTAACGGAGTCGCTGCTGAGTGTATACTAGCTGTGGACAATATTGTTATATAGATAGAGAGCTATAGATTTACATTAAATATTTAATTAATTTTATCGAATTTTGTAATCGATACTTATTACTATTACATTATAGCCTCTTCTTTGTAGGTAAAATTGTAAATAAATTATACTGGTTACTACATTAATTTATTTTCTTCTTTTCAATTGCACGCTGTGAAGTGTTTCAGCGCTGTTTGTGGGCAATACACATAGCATGGTACGCAGAGGGATTCTGGAAATCTAGTAACACTTCGTGCCCATTAAGACATTTCCCCACAATTCGCCGAATAGTGTTGAGTGGCACAACTCAACGCCGCGCTTTGCCTCGACACTAGAGCGAAAAAATGAAAATATTAAATATTTCAGTTCCTCGAGTAGAAATCGTAACCAGAACATGTCGTGTTTACAGTCGCACGTGTGCCCCTGAGCCACGACTGGCCTCTACATTAACTTCAATGGCATTTATTAATCTAATCAAATTGTTTGGCCAAAAAACTTAAAGTAGTTGGGTTTTAATTATCGCAAGTGTTTTGTCAGGACAATCATTAATATTAATTGAGTAGTGGGAGACGTGTTCTAAATGAACCATAATGCATACTTTAATTGAAGTATGGATACGTGGAATATTCCTGCTAATATAGCCTGAAAATCTTTTTTTTGGTTATATATTGCAAGCTTCTAAGCTACGAAGTTGAGACATATTCATAGATACAGCTAGAGACTTTGATCTCTACATAAAATTATTTAAAAGATACCTGCAATATTTGAAATTCTAGAGTACTTAAAAAAAATTCTAAGCACATAGGTAATGCGGTTGTTCGCAATAATCTTAGATAATGCTCGTAGATCATATTCAAAAAAAATTATATCTTATATAATAACAAATAGGAAACGTGCGCAACATAGCCCATACACAAATATTAATAAGGTCGGGGCAAAAGTATTTTTGTATTTTTCAAGAGAACAAGACAAGTACGTTGTCAACATAAAACTTATATTATTCTCAAATATCTAGTTAAAAATATCTATAAATATCATTTAAAAATTTATGATATGTAAAATTTATTTTATATATTTTGTTTACCTATCCAGGATCCCATTTCATCGTCAATCCTTAAAGAAGAATTTTCTGTCCGTAGTTGAGGCAAGGCAACTGCTGAAAATCCTATGGGATGGCCTGCACCCGCCGCCAATATTAGAACTGCGCAGGTTATTAAACACTAAAATAAAAAATATATATATATATGGATTTTACATTAAGGAATTGTGATTTCAAATCAAAATTACATGAGAGTTTATCTATACTTTGAAACTTTTATGGTTTAAAATGATAAATACTATCTTTTTCCGTTCCTGTAGAAACTTCGAGAAGTTCTCTTTTGTTGTGAGTGTATGGGACACTCTCTTATCTACATACAAGAAATTTTCAAATTTTTAAGTTCACTAATTTCATTTGTTCATTGTCTGTCGTCATTCAATACCGGAAGAGTTTATATAAATATCTAAATTGACACACATACATTTTTTTCTATTGAATTGTATGTTAGATGGGTCATGAAAAGTGATAACTTTTTACATACAAATAATATTGTGTAACTCTTAATGTAATTAAATGACAAAATATTTATTTGGCTTTTGTGATTTTTACACATTGAAAATGAAACGGTTTTGAAATAATTCACATTTTATTTAAAATACTTGAACGATGTTTTGGCCGGCTGACGAAATGTGAACGTATCTGTAACTAGTTGCATCATTAGAGCATGCTATTCAAGGTAATTACCTGTTTTAAAACATTTTCTTAAATATGCAATAAATAGCCATAATTCTCAAAAACGACGACGAACGACGATAATATTTTTTGAGCAGTTAACTATTTAAAGATTTCTAAAAGAAATCGTAGAAAATTTTGGATTAATTACGAGTATGTCAGATTATTGTACTAATAAATTTTAAGAATTACATACTTCATGATTAAATAACTTAATTGAAAAGATGTTGGTTTAAAAGAATAATATAGAAGGTAAATCTTGTTACGTTCGTCGGTTTTTCAATCATATTGTATACATATTGTACGCCTACTTTTCTATGTAAGTTTCCTACACACTAAAAAAATATTATAAATATATTTCCAATAACATTCGCCAATTTTATGATAATTGGCAATGCACGGTCGTTTGTATGACAGCGTAGTCTCGTAGCGTCGTCAGACATGCTCGGCATTTCTATGACACAAATAAAATTCAGCAATTAAATAACAAAACAAATACAATATAAAATTGTTTTATAAATATGTCTTGTTATTTATACCATGTATTAATTATATTTTTTATTTACGTATTATTTTATTTTGTTTAATTGATTGTCGATTGAGTAGCGTAACCGCCTTTCATCAACATTACAAGGATGCATAATATTTTCGTACGTTAATTATGACAATGTAGTTCTTACATTTATGTTGAGAAGTATAATAAATAAAATATATGCCTAAATAGTATGTTGAAATTCTAGTCTTATGATATTTCAATACATAGTGATACAATATATAAATACGAAAAATTTAATATTATACGTGAGAATAAAACATTTACAAAGTAGGATTCCTTAGATGAATTTTTAATTGTGTTGAATCTTATTGTGCCTACAAAGTACCTTATAGTAAATAATAATAATAAGATGTATTTTTTATTATCGTCGCCCAGAGGAAATTGCATAATAAATCTCTGAGGATGTTATTTAAACGTAGGTAGGTACTTATCTATATATATAAAAGGACTTGTCCTCACTGACTGAGGTAAGACGCACGCACAGCCGTAACCGCTGATGGTAGAAACATGAAATTTGGACAGATATTTACTTTCACAATCTGGACATCCACTAAGAAGGGATTTTGAAAAATTTTAACCCTAAAGGGGTGAAATAGGGGTTGCAAGTTTGTATGGAAAAAAAATTAAACCGGCATCGATTTTCATAAAATTTGAAATTTAGATTTTTAAAAGTATTTAATTGAACACGTGTTTCATCGTTTTCTATAATTCTCCCCCTAAAGGGTGCATATAAGGGGTTGAAAATTTGTATAGATTTTTTTAAATCGGCACCAATTTTTATAAAATTTGAAATTCAGACTCTTAAAAGTATTTAATTGAACATGTGTTTCATTATTTTCTAGAATTCACCCCCTAAGGGTGCAAATAAGGGGTTGAAAGTGTCTATACAAATTGGATCTAATCTGGATTATTATAAAATTAGAAATTTAGACTCTTAAAAACATTTCATTATACACATGTTTTATGGTTTATTAGAATTCAACCCCAAAATACGCAAGCGAAGCTGCGCGCGTCCGCTAGTTTTATATATCCTAATACTCTTAATTCAACTATGTTAATTTATTAAAAGAAGTTAAGCTGTTTTTTAGTATTTGCATAATATTAAATTATTTATTAAGCAGAGCAAAGTAATTAAATATAATATAATGTAATTGAATATTGGCTATTTAAGTTTAACTATTCACAGCTTATAGGTCAAGTATAAATAAACGAATATGGTAATAAAATAATACTAATAAATGTACCAATAATAATAATAAATGTAGGAGAGATCTGGCAACGAGACAAAGCGCGGCGTTGAGTTCCACCACTCAATACGCTCAATGCCCCCAGAATTCGGCGGTTAGTGGGAAGCGGAGTATCTTATCTATCACACTCGACTCCTTCTGTCTACTCTGTCAGATAGAGCGTCAGGCTAACAGAAATTGTGTTACGAGCCATAATGCAGTTAAATCTTCACAGTACTTATATACGTTTATAATATTTACAATTCTATAATTAATACAGTTAGGCTAATAAAAATATTTGAGAAAAGTATTTTTTTTTATATTATTACATTTGAGCCCGCTTATATTTATAATTTAATTAATTAAAATTACCTGGTTAAATACGCCACGGCAAGATGAATAGCTTTCACCCTTTACGTACGGCGGTAGAGTTGCAGTGGAACTGATACTCCTAAGAAAATTTTGAAGCGCTTCGTACTCCTCTTGCGTTTTAACCTCTTTGCTGACCACTTTTGGCTTCCGCCCATTTGCCAGCATAATTTCGTGAGCTCCATCACTGTGAAATATTTGATTTAATTAACAAATTGAAAAGTATTATTAAATACTTCAAAAATCGAAGGATTTTTTCTAAAAATCCTAAATACAATACGAAAAAAAAAGAAAAAAAAGACAAATGTAGAGTTCATTTTAGTTCTTTAAATTTATTTACATGAAGAAGAATCCAGCTGTGTATAAGCTCTTATTAATGGTGAGTTTTATTTATAAAAATATACTGAAAACATAATTTCATGCACATTTCTTCATTCACACGGAGCTCTAAAAGCATAGTTCAATCTCTGCATATCTCTTTCGCCTCTTTCACTCTCATCAACTTCGTTATATCTGCCTTCCGAAGGGTCTGCATTGTCTATGGCCAAACGTATCGTTACACTGACGTTTCGTCATTATATCAATGGTAGTAAGACCGGCAGCATAACGCCTTTCCACGTACATTTTATATCTTCCGTCTCTAAATATATTTCCTATATATATCACTTCATTATATCTTTACATTTGCACTGACATTCCGTTCATTATTTGTTTCTTTCAAATACCAGAATCTTTGTACCTAATATACAAACATATCCTCGTATAAGTTCTTATTATTGAAGTTTTAACTCTTAAGTAATTAAATTAAAAAAAGATGAGTAAACGCTTGATGATATGTGTAATTGATTGTAATATTAATAATTATATAGAGATTAGAATAATATCCGTATATGTAGGTAAAAGGTAATAAATTATCTTAATTTATTATCTTTTTGAATGTCCGTTTATGCAGTTCTGGAAAGGAATCAAAGCCAATCAAAGTTCTCTTGTGAGACAGACAGACAGGCATGCTTTGAAACGTTAATGATTAACTAAAACCAGTAGTACATTACATAGATACGGCGTCCTTGTTTCTAATAATCTGTTATTTGTTTACCTCGTTAGACATTTTGTTTTGCTATATGTTGGGTTTATCGTTGCCTAAGTTTCAATATGGAAGGCAAATGGAACATAGTGTTACGACACTCTGTTTTCCAATTTTGGAGACATGGCGTGGTAAGAGGTGGAACTCAATGCCGTTCTTTGTCCCATTGACCAGAGCGAGTAAATATTTCATTCCCCCGAATTTAAATCGAACTTACAATCACCGCGCATGATAAGTCCCTATAACCCTGTGTCGCTACGCCGCAACGGCCTCAAAACATAAATAGTATAAATTTATGGGAGTAAAGTCATTTTTAATACATAGTAAGTGGGGAACGGAGTGTCTTAACACTAGATTGAGACCGTGAAGCTGATTGAATTTACTCCTTTTCTTTATTCTTATTAATATTTTGATCCATATAATATATTCTAAGTTATATAAATATATTTTGTAATCTATTTATAGTAATTTAGCTTACCTCTGTATTTTTATTATTTTCAATCGGCTATGAAAGTAAAAAGCGTATCCACACAACACAAACATTTTAACAAATACCTTTGTGAAGGGTTAAAATACCCTACGTCCTTTCCGGCAGGAATAGATACGAGACTGAATTCACTGACTTCATTATCAAAGTAACCCTTAACCTTTATTCCCTTAATGCATATTGTATTGCACTTAAATTTAATATTTACTATTGATAATGTTTTTTTAAAGATATTAATAGTATCGATAAAGACGTAGTCAATGCCTCTTACAACCATCAGGCACTTATATTTACTTATATTATTATGTATAATAAAAAAAATTACATTGATTTATATTTTTTATAATACGTATACAAGTACACAAAAAAAATTATTTTGTTATACCTTATATGATACATATAAGAAATTCAGATATTCATCAGCAAATTTCTGCTATAACTCCATAACAATGGGTTATCTCTACATATACATATGAAATAAGTAGTTAAATTTGTATAATGTATTTTTTTTGCTATACAACCTATCTCGCATATAAAGAACCTGGGAACCAAGTGTCAACAATTGACAATCCATTTCCATTAATAATTCTTTTTTAATATTTTTGTTATAATACTCCTTTTATTATTATTATTAATAATAAATAATGTACATCATTCGTTAACAAATAATAAATATACATGTTATGTTCTTTCTTTAGGTTTTATGTTATTTTAAAAACCTAAAGAAATACTTCACGAAATAATGGTGCAGTTACCTACATACATACTTTGAAATGCGCAAATTTAAGTGTTTATAAACTGACGACGTGGTTTGTAAATCGACGAACAAATCATTAAATTGGTTAGCTACAAGCACTTGAATAAATCATAATTGCAGTCCTTTACTTTGTTTAGACTTCAATGGCTTATTGTACGAGACTTTTTAGTAATCTTGTTAGCTTACTAGTTTTAATAGTTTTATAGGATTATATTTATTTTTTTTTGATCTGATAACAGATATTGCAAAGTGTCTCGATTAATGGCATTAGTGAAAGAGAACGAAGAGTAGAGTGGTTTAAAAAGGTTCACTCTTGCTATCCTGTTGAAAGTGAGAAATGTGTACAGAGAAAAGAAACTATGTTAAATATGCTTTTTACGTGTTACCTAAATAAATAAGATAAATTGTGAATTATTTTAATCAATCGTAAAAAAATAAATAATATATTAATTTAAATATTTTATATTCAATATTAAAATAAAATTAGATTCAACTTCTACATATATTATATAAATATTATTATACCTATATATGATATGTATGTCAACTCGTACGTACTAAATATGAGGAAGATCTTTGATTTACACATAATATTATAATGTTTCCCTAAAATAATAGAGAACGTCGTAATATAGATTAGAAAAATATATCAGAGTAAAATATGTTTTTGTTTATTTAGTAGTGTTTAGTAAATTGTAAATAAACAAAAACATTTTCCTCTAACTGTTTAAGACATTGAAAAACCCATAGTAGAATACCTACATACAGTACATTGCTTTTATGTAGAGCCACGAGGTTTTATGTAGTAATGTTATTATCACATTTATCTATTTGTTATATATACAGCACTACTAAGGACGTTTAATTTTTTTATTCATCTACAATATTATTATTAAATAAATATTAAGGAAATATTATTATGATCCTGAAATAAAATTTTATAGTCAAGTTGGGTAAATTAAAGTAATATAATTAGTATTTTTTTAAGTATTATAATATACCGTATGTTATTATATATCTAAACATAAGTCTTAATAACAAATGTCGAAATAACAAATTTCAAAAGCTGGTTCCCTTAAACCGCGTTTCTCCATTTATGGAAAGATGTAGATAATAAATACTTGACGCAACTGACGCACGACCTACCTACAGCAAAATAATCGGAGAGAACTTAATATTAATTTTCATACTTCACTTTATATGTTAGCTTAGAGACTTTGTAAGTAATTTGATAGAGGGATATGAAATAAAAAAAATAAAACAATTATAACCCTCAGAAGGAAAACTGGACTCTTAACCACCTCGCATATGCGCCATAATGGTGTACATAGTGTTATAATAAATAAGTGTTAAATAGTTATAAAACATTTTAAAGAAATAAGCATTTTAATTGTTACGCAGTCGAGAAAATACCGAGCAAAACAATCAAAAATGCTGATAATGCTCATATCAATAACGGTTTGCTATTACGTTTCATATTATTGACTAACCTAACCTAACCTACCTACCTGCTTTAGCAATGAATACACGCTATAAAAATAAACTAAAGATTTGCAATTTTCAAATATCTTCGTTTTACATTTTATTTCAATTAAAAACCTAAGTATGTACATAATTAATAATTAACAAAGATATCTAATATTTTATCTTGTATGAGGTGACGATACCATCAGGCGACGCCACGTCACAGTTCAATGTAGTTGCAATGATTATTATTTATTTTCATAAGAAATGTAAATGTATAAAAACAAAAACAGTATATTTACATAATTAACAATACGCTTATTTATTATTTCAATTGCATGGCGTGACTTTTATTTAAATTTCAAATTATTATCTATTAAATTACTATTGATGATGATGAATGTAGCTATTATCCTATTTCTTATATAATAAAACAATAAAAATATTTTGTCTGTACATTTAATGTTTTTGAAATGGATAGACTAAAAAAGAATAATAGGAAGCAATTTTTTTTTATTTTTTTATTAATTTTCTTGTTTGTATGTATGGTCACGCTTATCGTACGGTTCGGTCAGTGCTTCGGACGCTTCTTTAATGAATTTTGAATATACGACTAGACTAGACTTTGACTGAATTATCACTTGGGGTAAATGGGTAATATCAAGGGTAAAATCAAATGGTTCCAAAAAATCTCTGAATCTAATAAAATTATCATTTTTTTGCCGGTAGTATAGTGAAATAGGACTTGTTAACACTTATATGTAAAAGTATTAAGTCTCACGTCTAGCACACAATATAAAACATTTATAAAATGTTTTTTATAGGTATTTATATATATACAAAAATAAAGTTATGTCTTAATGATGACTTAACAAAATTAAGTGAATTTATAAAACAACAAAAAATATCTTATTCAGGATATATTATAGGTAAATTTGCATAATATGTAAATATTATTTCTATAAACTTCTATTAGCTTCACTACAATATAAGAAAATCTTGCTTAACTAATTTGAACCACTTCTTGTTTCCAAAATATTATCGAGTAAGTACATAATGCTTTTAATTTACGTTATTTAAATTAAAGAATTAAAGGTGCAACTAAAAATCTACCTTTAAATATTACAATATAAAATATTAATAACATAATAAAATAAAAATATTTTTCGATCAAAACAATTTCAATGGGTAGGCATTTTCCCTGATCTTCCCTGACATCTATAATAAGTTTAATAACATTATTATTTATGCACCATTTTTTTTATTCATAATATCCATTATACTCGTAATAATAAACGAAGACGAATCGCGACATTTCGTTCCACACACAGCGTAGGTAGCAATGACAGTTCATTGCATTATTAATTATGCATATATTTTTCTTTTTAATATTCCTGACTATTTCGTGTACTATCTCGTAAGGATAACAACTCTTTTAAAATGGCTAACGTAGATCTTATGAATATGATAGACTTTTTACATATTATTTTTCAATATGTCTAATTTTTTTTTGTATTTTACCACAAAAAATATTAGACGTTTTTGTCAGGTTTTAACATACTAGGTAATAATATTATGCCGGCAACTGCATGTACAATATATTTCATGTTAACTACATTAATATATCTGAAGTGCTAGAGGTTATGACGCGCGAGCCCCTCAGATGTACCCTATCCATTCTTCATATGTAACTCTACCACGACGAAAAATAATGTTTTAAAACATCATAATATGAGATTATTAAAAATAATAATAATTATGTTATTTGCTTTGCTAATTTCACGCGTAATTGAATAAACATATATGAATGTATGAGAATTAAAAAAAATTAAAGCGAACTAAATAAAGGTTATCGTGGCGGAGTGGCACAAGCGTCCGACTGTAAACAGGACGGTTGTAGGTTCTATATGGACTTGGGATAATTAATTATTTAATGTTTTCATTTTCTCCCTCTAGTAACAAGAAATAGCGCGGCGTTGAGTCCCGCCACTCAACATGTCATGTCTTGAAAATTTCAGCGGAAAGTGACGTACGAGTGTCTTTACACTAGGTTCCCTCTGGCTTCTCTCCTATGTACGGTATACGTGAAGTTGCGTAAATGATGAAGACATGTTTTTATTACCTAATTCAATATTATATTGAAGTGTAAGTGATCGTAGTGTAAACTACTCTGTTATTATTACAAAGAACTTGAATGTTATAGCATCAATTGCTTTTATTTTACAAAGCTAATTAATAGCTTTATATTCTTTATTAAATATTAAGTTGTATTTTTGAATTGTGTCATTTTTACGACCTACATGACTACGTCGTAAAAATATGGAAACGACATTAATTGTATTTTGATGATTGAGTTTTCTATACAGAAAAATATATACATTTTGATATATACAAATAAAACAAACATTCTTTGAATAACATTTAAACTATAGCATAGCATATTTAGGCCATTTACAAACAGATTTAAAAAATATTTTTTAATTCGTCAAACGGCCTAATATTTAATCTACCAGAACCATCATTACGGGATATCAAGTTATTCTTATTGCTCATTTTAATAACATGTACAAATTTATAAGTAAAATTTGATGTTCATGATTTGAATTTCTTGATTCTTCTTCTTTATTTCTTGATTAAATCAATAATACATATTATTAAAGTCATATTAATCTTCTTATAAAAGACAGAAACTAAAGATTTGAACTATATTTTGTTCTTTATTCGGAAACTCTACAAAGTAAACTTCAATATAAAAATATTAAAGTTAAAAGTCTAACAACTTCGCAATTTTATTTTATAGGTATCTTTAATAAGATTTTATTGCTTTAGTTAAAGAATTATTTTGTATCGTATATTAACGATAGGTCTTGCCACTTTCTGTTCCTTAGAAGTGTTTTCCTGTGATTGTATGTGATTACGCAAACGCAACTATTGCAGTTGTAGCGTATTAAAATAAATCTTTTAAAACTGTTGACCCATTTTCCTACTTTTTAAATTTACTCTACTTGAAGTTGCGCAATGCATACTAATTGTGTCCTTATAATTATTTTATAGTAATTAGTAGTAATGATGCAAGCCATTAATCCAAAAGCCACTTTGTCTACTGAAGCTGGAAAAATGAAAATAATCAATTCCCCAGAGTGGGGCTCGAATCTACAACCATCGCGTATACAGCCTAACGCTGTCTGCCATACTGTGCCATGGTGACTTTTATATTCCTTCAAATTACATTAGTATTTAATCAAACAAAATATTGGTGGATAGATAGAAAAGGCTGTCAATAGTCTATTTCCTAAAAACATTATCAGGATGTCAAAATTTCTCGTCTTCTACTTATCTAATGCACTGACAAGGCCAGGGTTAGATATTTGTAACAAACAGAGGAAACAGATTATAAAGTGCTCAAAATATATGCAAACACAAACAGAATAAAGCGAATAAATCATTTTTTTTATCATATATTAACATGATATATTGATTGATAAAGTACTTGAAAAATGACAATATTAGGACTTGAGTGACTAGATAAGTTTTGTGGTAACACAGATTTGTGTAATAGCCCAAGATCCCAGAGCCGCCAGACCTACGTTATTTTAGCAAAGCTGAAATTTTGAGGACTGGTAGTCTAACTCTAATATGTAGTTACAGTATGCCTACTCACTTTTATATTCACAATTTTAAACAACCTTGAGGACGTCTGGCAGGAGTAAAGACCCACGTAAAGGGTCAGGTATTGATAAATATACAGTTTTTACATCATTATTAAAAACATATTTTATAAGCGTTTCCACTTTAACGTAGCTGGACGTGTATCTTAAGTTGGCGCCATCTCTGAAAGGCCCCCACTTTCAAGTTAGAGCGTATTATGAATACAGTTTTAACTACATATTAGACTATTAATCCTCAAAATTTCAGCTTTGCTAAAATTACGTAGGTCTGGGGGACCTGGGATCTCAATCTATAACGTTTTAACTTACGATACATTCATTTATTGATTAAATTTATTTTGTGCGAATTTATCCAAAATACCAAATTATTTTAAAATCATATATTTGCTAGCTTTAAAGATTTTAATTACCAATTTTAATTCAGGAAAATTTTATGTTGACTTATGTAAATTAAATGAGAATTATATAAATAATAAAAGAATATTAGACATATTTAAATATTAGCGAATTATGTGGTAATTTGTAAAAAATTCTTAAATATTCATATTATACATGCTGTATACGTACATGAGTGTACTTTGTGATTAAAATGAGAAACTGTTTGATGTAATGTTTTAACCACAATCCAAGCCGAAAGAATTAAAAAGTGCCTTCAAATAAAAAACCTAATTTCCTAATTAACTGCAGCGCTACACTGAAAATTTGAAGTTGAAGCTTGTCGCTAGACTCTTTTCAAAAGAAAAATTACGCAAATTTGCCAAGTGGTCGTCAATAGATTTTTACGGGAGTGATATAATTGTTTAAGACAATATTAGGAGTTATGGTTTGCTTCGATTTTTTGTTTAAGCTATATGAGGCCAGTCGTGGCGCAGGGGCACGTGTGACTGTAAACGCGACGTTGGACGGGTGGCCTTGATTCGCACTCAAGGAAATGAAATATTTCATATTTCATAAGTTCGGCTAAAGTGGGGTACGGAAGTTTCTTAATGTGAAACAGAGTATCTTAACACTAGATTCCCAGGTTCTCATTGTCTACCCTGTTTTTGCGCAGCACATCTGCCGGACCCACTTTAGTTAGTAATAAAAAAAACATTCTGTTTGATCTGATTTTTTTTAAATAGTACTATACATTTTCTAAATATTAAGGCAGCGTCATGTAAAGAAATATGTTTACCTATACAAAAACTAAATAATTTACAAAGAAATGACGAGCGATAGAGAAGTGAGAATCGCCCCACTCGTGGTATTACCATATTACGACTGAGGTGAGAAATGATGACACTTGACATAAAAGCAAAATTGTCGGTTCGATTCTCACTCGAGGCATTGATTACATTCAAGTGATATAAAGTTCAAGGGGCAGAAAGGGGGTGTTAGTAGAGAACGAAATGTCTGAGCAGCTACTTCTCTTTTTTTTTCAGATGCGGAAATGATTGAAGTTGATAAAACTTACATAGGCTTACTAAAAAAATCAATATTCAACAGTGTTTTAATCGTTATCAGTCTAAAGTGTTGTTATTAATTAATTTAATTATTAATAATCGTATTATCCCCTGTTAGATAATTTGTGTATAATATAATAAGTAGTATTGAAAGAATCGTTAAGAAGTTAAATAATAATTCATTTATTATATGATGTAAAGCCACGTACTTGAATGCAGCCTGGTCAAGCATGTAAAACTATAGTTAATTTCATTTTATAAAAGAAAAATAATAATGGCCCAGTTGACCAGTAACCTAAATTGGAGGTTACTTTGTGGTATGTGTATAAAATGACTCGATGTCATGTTAATTTTATATAAGCGAGAACATAAGTGTCATATTACTTCGTAATATTATTACAAGCATTTGTATAATGCTTTATTTATATCAAATAATAGATGCAGTTTTTATTTTATTCATAAAAAAAATCTGTCATGGTACCTGTGAACTTAATCCTTATTTCATGTAGTATAATTTAATGTTCTCCATACTAAATTTCCTAATATTTTACTTTGAATTTCTAATACAAAACGTAGAAAGAGTATATTATTAAACAAATCGAATAGCTCACCTAGTCTTCGTGTCCCGCATTCTTTCCAATCTTAATATATACTATAATAAATAAACGTTCTAAATTGTTTTAAAATTCTATTATTTGCAATGTAATAGCTAATAAATAGCTGTTAGGTTTAATAATACACTGGGCCGTCAAAACATAGTGAATGTACGCGATCGATGGACCGTACCGATTGCGACGGCGACTGGCGTTCGAAGCGCCGAGCGACTGCGGCTATGGGGACTTAGAAAACGTTCTGTTAGATCTGCGACTGGACGGCTCACCAGCTGTCAGGGCCGAGGCGGTTAAAACACGAGTCGGCCTGACGTCACAGCTTTGCTGAACTTTTTTTTATAAAAGTCCAAATGTTGTATAAGGTCACGCCACTGATAACATGATAATGACATTAAATAACACGATATCGATGTCTGATCGATTTTGCATCATCTATATTCTATAATAAATGTAAATATAATTATAGATTTAAATGTTATATGAATATACAACAATTATGATTTGTTAACAATATATACGATGTTTTTAACAATTTAGGATTTTTTTTATTTTATTTGGCTGGAGCTGGGCTAAGTCCCATATATATATCGTAGATACTCGCTTTTATCAGTCACTTAAATATGTTTTTTTACCAAAGATTTAAGTATTACAATGTAGAGTTCTGAAAATTTTAATTTAATTATTTTTTTATATATTCTGTGTTCAATATACAAAACACAACTAAGCCCATATACTGAAGGCAAAAGCACTGAATCATCCAATTATCGAAAATTGCCGTTTACATACTAATTTAGTAGAAATTGTAGTAACGATTTCAGACTTGTGACTATAAATATGTATGTCAATAGGTTTCACGTTCTGTGTCAGATTTATAAGTAGGTACCTATTGACTTTAGTTTGTATTGTATTGTATGTACCTATATAATTCAGTGTAATTTCGAAATAACACGATATAAATAGTAAATATACGAATATGAGCCAAAATTCTCACATTCTATTTTCACTCATTGTTTTCGTAAACATTTTCAAACAAATATGTATTTAAAGTTTCGACTATTTATAGCCGACTGACATATTTGTGTGGGCATATTCGTATTTTTATGTTTTCCCTAATATAGTTTTATTAATAATACATTGCGACATATTGATAATATGTTGGTCAATAATGATGTAAACTAATTAAAGTTTTAATTTAATTCCTAGATGCATGTGTTGTATAAAATGCATATTGTGTAGATGCATGTAAATTATAATGATGTAACTAAGGCTGAAAATTAACGTCATATCAGGATCAGCAGAGATTAGCAAAGACAATAAAGAAGACATCAAAATGCTTGGTTATTCGCGTTACGGCCGAATTCGGGGCATTGTGTGTTGAATGGCGAAACTCAACGCAGTAGTTTGTCCCACCAGAACGGAAAAATAAAGTCAGACGCTCTCTTACGGCGCCACGTTGGCCTCGTGATTTAAAACATTAATATTAATTATCTATTAAAATATATTATAATATTTAGTTTGATTTAATCTATTGAAAAATATGTCATGTCATAAATTTTAGTCTATTACCTACTTGGATTAAAATATTTATCGTAAGAATTTCAAGAATATTTATGTGTATTTTTATTGTTGCTGAATTTCAATAGGGTAATTCCCAGGGTCCCCAGATCGTATATCGATACGTCATGTTAGCAAAGCTGAAATTTTGAGGATTGTTAGTGTAATATGTAGTTAAGACAATAATGTTTTATTTATATTTTGATATATTTAGCTGCATAATAATGCGTTCTTATCCCGAAACTAGAATTATATTCAATATATTCATTATATTATGTTTGAAATGATTAAAAAACCGTCTAAAATTTGCAGCTGGGTTACCGTTATATTATTGTGTTACTATAAAAACGTAACACAGTTGTTAGATAAGATCGGTAACGCGTCAGTAATTCGTTAACCTTTATTGAAATTAGATATAGTCTTATAATGACATTTAGATTTTCTGTCTACAATATGACAAATTTCATACAAAATACAGCGGAAAACATGCATAATTATTAGAGACGCGCCGAATATTCGTTTGGTATTCGGTATTCTGTGTATTCGGCATGTTTTCCAATATTCGTGTTCGGCCGAGTTATTCGGCTATGGCGCCGAATATATTCAGTTCGAGGGTTTCTATTTACTTGGCCCTACGATACAGTAGAAATAAAATATAAAACGTCTTATATAAGACTAGCGGACGCGCGCAGCTTCGCCTGCTTATTTGCACCCTTACGATATCGACCACGATACATGTATTCAATGAAATATTTTAAAGAGTCTAAGTTTCCTTTTTTATAAAAATCGGTAGCGATTTAAAGATTTTTCCATACTAACTTTCAAGCCCTGATTTGCACCCCTAGAGGATGAATTAAAATGAACCACGAAACATGTATTCAATTAAATATTTTTAAGAGCCTAAGTTTCAAATTTTATAAAAATCGGTGGCGATCTAAAGATTTTTCCATACAAACTTTCAACCCCTTATTGGCACCCTTAGAGGGTAAATTCTAAAAAACCGTTCAATTAAATATTTTTAAGAGTCTGAATTTTATAAAAATCGGTGCAGATTTATTTTTTTTTCCATATAAACTTTCAACCCATATTTCACCTCTTTAGGGTTAAAATTTTTCAAAATCCCATCTTAGTGGATGTCCAGATTACGAAAGTAAACATTTGTCGAAATTTCACGTTTCTACGCACAGCGGTTACGGCTGTGCGTGCGTCTTACCTCAGTCAGTGAGGACAAGTCCTTTTATATATATAAATTTAAATAATTATTATAAGTCAAATGAGTAAAATTTGTGCGTTTTTCAGTGCTGATACCAAAAATATATTGAACGCCCCTCGTAGATCAGAAAGAAACGTACATATTGTACTATTTATAATTAATCAATGGTAAATTATGGTGCTGAATACCAAGCTTCCGTCCCTTTCCAGTCTGTTGCATTTTTCTTCATATAAGTTCTCTGTTTTCAAATATCTGACTGTCAGTTATACACACTATTACCAGGAGTACTTATTTATGGAAAAAGACACAGAAACAAGCGTACGGGTCACCTGATAGTAGGTAAATGACCACCGCTTCCCACGACCTCGTCCGGATCCATGACACCAGAGGAGCTACAGGTGCTTTGCCGGCTTTTGAGGTGGAGATAAAGGAGCCTTTTTGAAGGTACCCAGGTCATATCGACATGGAAGGACAACATGGAAGTTCCAAAACGCTACATGAGATTCCTTTTAAAAAATATAATATATTGTAGAGGACCTTCCCTGTTTGTCATAGTTCCAGCTCAAAATTTTCTGGAGCAGAAAATCTCATTCGAAATAGAGGGTCCAACAATGTTGATAGGCAGATTCTAGTACATTTGTATAATTTTTGAAATTTCGTGGTTTCGCATGGGGGTGAGGTACGGCCCGCTCGTTATCTAGGTGGCGATGACCGGTGGCATACATATTAAAACCTGTTTACGCGACAAAATAACAAAGAAATTGTAAACCGAATAATTCGGCCGAATATTTATTTTTTAAAGTTTAAGCAGAATAGTATTCGGTATTCGGTTATTCAGTCAAACCACCATTCGGCGCATCTCTAATAATTATAAATGGTCGTATCTTTTTATTGCGTTGACTTAGAAGCTTTTTGTGTGCTGCAAGGGACCGTAGACCTGGATATTTGATATTAATTTCAGCTTGATTTGATAACCTCACACGATCTTGAGATAAATGGTTTTGACAGACGGACAGACATATAACGAGTTAGATTTTTTCTTTTCAGATACGGAACCTAAAATTAGTAATAAATGCGTATTGTTATTAATGTTATTCATGAAAAATTTAACATAGAACTAACACTTATCTGGGAAGGTGTTTGTAAATGTGACAATGTTTTCAAATGTATACCTGTATACCTGGTTATGTTAATTGTAATAGCTATGTTCTTTGCAAAATATGTAGTAAAGCAGGATTTGAACCTGTGTAAACAGATATAATGTTTATGTTTCTTAGATTTTTCTACAGTGCGAAACGATATTTTGTTTACAGATAGGATTACAAATGGAATCGGTATGCCCAAGTTCATTTTAATAATTGTGCTGTTGTTGATAGCGTATATTTTTATTTGTTGTAATATATTCGTTGTTTTTAAATTTTTGTACTGCGCATTATAAATAATTTATTCAACATATTATAATTATTATGGTTACGTAGGTGCATTTTTGTTTTTTAAAAACTTTTATTAAAAGAAGATATAACTTAATATTTCCCTAAGATTTAGAAATGTTTTCATGCATGTATTGCATTTAATTTAATTAGATAACATTTAAAAATTACTACATGTAGACGAAGTTGAATAGGGGTACAAAGAATAATTTTTGTTTACCGAATGTTCTGTCCAAGAAACATATTTTTAGTAAAAAAAACTAAGAACTAGCAGATTACCCCACTTTTCATGTGTTCCCAACAATACAGCTTCACGCTATATCCCGCTCGCAGTAGGGTGGTCAGAAGGAACCTAGTGTTAAGACTCTCTTCTCCGAATTCTGGAGACATTGAGTGTTGAGTGGCTTAACTCAATGCCGCTAGTTTCCTCGATACAAGAGCAAAAAAATGAACATATTAATTTAAATAAATATTTCATTTCCTCGAGTCAAGATCGAACCCAGAGTCAGTCGCATTTATAGTAACACACTTATGAGAGCCTCATCAGAATTTATACTTCCTAAAATATATATCTAACTAGTGGACCCGGACGCGGCTACGCCCGCGAAAGTATAAGCCTAAATAATTAAAATAAGTTAAAAAATAGTGACAGTGTAGATAGATAGTAAAAGCGGAGATTTATTATTAGAAAAAATGTCTGAGTAACCGAAATGAACCAACAAAAGAAGTAAAAGTAACTAAAGNGGATAATACTCAGTAATATTCCAAGAGATCACGTGAAAACCGCCATATACCTACAACAATTATTATAAAGCGTATACAAGAGTGACAGTTGATATGTAATGCGAGATATTTAAAGAAACGCGTGCAGCAAGTCGCAATAATTTGTAAAATTTCTTTTAAGCAGATATTTTAAGTGTCATTATTTTTAATGTATATTGGACGCGTCTATTACTTATTGAAATATACATTTCTTAATTTGATATTTTATAGATAAACTTGATTTCTTAAATATTTTTTTTTATATAATAAAATAGAGTGTATAGAGTATTAGAAAAAATGGCCAATTCATAAAAAAAATATTCCGTTTAAATTTGAAAGTAATGTTGACTGATATTTTACTGGACTTCCAAGAAAGAAATGTAAAGTAACTAATTTGTAAAGGAAATATCATATTACATCTATACAAGGATTATTTTTACTGAAATACTTAAATAACTTTACCTATAAACATTGTTGAAGTAAAAACGTGATGTAAAGACGTCTATTTTATCATATATCGCATATCGCATATAAAACGTGTTCTGTTGCACATGAAATATAAATAAAAATGTAAAGATTGTTAAGATTGGAAATTTTATATATTTCTCTATTTAAATGTTTAATATTTTCTTATAATTTATCTATTGGTACATAATTATTTTAAATTTGAAAAAGTTGTCCATATGCTACCTTCAGTATATAGGCATGCCATGCAACACTAGACTGGTTGTGTACTTCCTCATTGTGATTGTTAGGTCTATGATGTTATTTTCAAAGGAATATACATTTATTTATGATTTCACATGTCTTTAATTACGGATTTATCGTATCTGAGTCACTGCTGTACAGTTATAGTTGTGTGGTCCAAACAATTCTATTCATAGTTAGGCCTAGTGTTTCTAAAGAATAGTTTCAGATATTTTTCACTTCAGATTCGTTTGTTTATGATTATGACCATTTGAGTGAGTCAGTTAGACACCAATTACTTAGCCAATATCACGTTGAATGGAAAACACACGAAAAAATAAAAAAAATAAAAATCAACCTCACGCTGTATCTCGCATACTGCCGAATTCTCCCGAATTTTGGAGGCATTGCGTGTTGAGTGGCAAAACTCAACGCCGCGCTTTGCCTCGACACTAGAGCGAAGGAATGGAAATATAAACGTAAATAAATATTTCACTTCCTCGAGTGGGGATCGAACCCACAATCGTCGCGTTACAGTCATATCCATTTGCCGCTGCGCCACGATGGCCTCGAAAATTGTAAGAAACTTAAGAAAATTGTACAGAAAAATAATAAATTAGAATACAAAATTAAATTGCATTTAAAAAAAGAAACGATTCAATTAAGTTTACATTAACAATACTTATATACCTACACATGTTTACAAAATAAACATAAAATTCAAGTTATCAAAGTTATTACATATTACCATGAAATAGTATTTTTATACTTTCTAGAAAACAGATTGCAAATTTTAACCGTAATTAATTACACTACATAGGTAAGTTAATAATACAAAATTTATGTACGTACCTACATCATTCGTTTAGTATAAGTAGAAGTGCCAGCTATAACAAACTACCTTTTTGAAATTTCAGCATTTTATAAAATAATGTATATTACTATAGCTAAGAACGAGTACACAGTAATTGGAAGTGATGAGATGATCCGTTATATTTCCTAAAACACATTCAAATTGTAAACAAATGTATTTAATGTGTCATCCGACTGAAGACTCCTATATAATGACCGAACGAGACCTCGCAGATTACAGTGGGATTAGCCAGCTTCGTATACACTACAATAATAATTGCGAATAATTAACATAATAAAATAAATAAAATGTCTTTAAAAGTAATTTGCTTATTTGCGGCTGCTTTCTTATTAATTGTAGTTAAAAATGAAGCGAAACCAACACGAGATAATGCTGCATTAGCCATTGAAGATGAAGTTATGGAAACGGCTGAATCTCATCCTTTCTTGCCTCGGTTTGCCATGAAAAAGTTGAAGGAGAGACGGGAACAGGCACGAGCACAAAGAAGAAATTATCGGGGCCAATCGTGGCAGGGGCCGTATGACGGTAGAGTTAGATGCTAATACAAGTGAGTACTTACTTATAAAATATTTAGTTAAATTAATATTTTAAAATATTTACAATTTAAAAATATTTAAGTTGCTTTCATTTTAAATTTTTATTCCAACTTATCCGTACCTACCGTACCGTAGATGCTCTCTTAAAATCTGAATCTTTTATAATTTTCTATTTGACTTGATTCTTTTAGTCTCTGTTTTATTGCGTCTTCCCACGAACGAGGTATCCGTTTGGTAAAAATGTGGAGACATAAACCACTCCGGTCTCTCCCTCTCTCTATACAGATATCATGTTACAGAGAAATCTAACGCCACAATTTGTCTATTAATAAAATTAAATATTTAAACATAAAGATTTGTTTGAATGGGTATCGAACCTTCCATCATCACGTAGCTATATAGCTACATTGTACAATAAGCACCACGCCACTATAGTTAATATAAGTTTTTCTATTGATTTCTTATATTACAAATAAACAAGGTATAATTTTTCTCTTGATAAACACCAATATTCTAAAAATAGGGCTGATTCCTTAATGTATTTATAAAATAATAATATTACATAATATTTTACTATACAAAGTCTATACGTATATAAGTAATAATAATATACTGACATTATTTTATGAACTAGATTTGGATATTAACGTTTAGGGTCTAATTACTTATTTAAATATTTAAGCGCAGTCGCCTTTCTTTGACCTGGAAAATTCATAATAAAAGGTATTGTTACTGCCAAAAACACAACATTTCTGCCGAGTTCTTACAATTCACTTTTGATTTCAGTAAAATGAAAAAAAATCCAGTCTTCTGGATAGCGGTAGGGCTTAGTATTTCCGTTATAAGTCCAAGTTTGACACAAACAGTGACCGATAAAAATGTGATATTTATAGAAAGTACTTCAAGGGGCAATGATTTAACAGTTTCCAACATTGGTGATAAGGAACAAGAACGTGACGAAAAAACAGTAACAATTGAATCCTTTCAAGAAGATTACCAAAGTTTACCAAAGTTTGTGGAAGATGTGAATTACATGATAGAAGAAAACAATCCAGATAAAATTTTAGACGTAGGACCAGCGACTGATGACACTTTAATATTGCCAGATACCAATGTACTTAGTTTTGACAATGAAATTGTACCAATGAGAGATGAAGATTATTATTATAACGACTGGATGAACAGGGATCCAAACGAAATTATGGATACAGCAGCTGGGTTTGTTCCAATTCCGATATTCCGAAAAAAGCATAAACCTCCTAAGCCTCAAAAACCGTATGCATCAAGAAGATATTATAAAAGACCATATGCCTACAGAAGATATTATTACTTCTATCCTTACTATGGATATTATCCAAGCTCTCTAAGATATTATTGAGACATTGAAATAAAAAATATTTAAATTATAATTATACTTTACTATTTAAATTTTATAATCATGTAAACGTCGGCTTATTCTTAGTATTAAATAAATGAAATAAAAAATAAAGTGGTTTTCATTATATTATTTATTGTTAAACTTTCCTTAAGTATAAATAGCATGCAAATTAATGTATGCCTGATCGATTTATGGATTTCACAATTGATAATAAGAATACAATCTATTTACACCTTAAACATACATTTTATTTGAATGTTCGTATTTTCATGGCAATTGGTCAATTTTTTAAACTAATTACTTTATTATCTATATTTTGGACTGCATTTGTATTTAATGTTTTCTTTTTAAATGATATTTTCATATGTTTAAAAGAAAATCATAATAATGTATAGTTTTTGTTTTGCAATAATTAACATTTTTTTGAACGGTTACCACAGTCGATTAGTGGAAAATGAACAATTATTCCTATCAAAGTACAATTAAACACCTTTTATTATGCATAGTATAAATAGCATCAGCATAATATACAATGAACTACACTGTTAATATGACGCCAGTTACGTAATTAACATTTTCACGTTCAAAGTTCAATCTGCTTACACCTATCACGACATATTGTATACAATTTTAATAATTTAACTTTTCAAAGTAAATAAATTACAAATATATTAAGAGGGTGAATAATCAGTTTATATTTTTGTTCATAAAGTATATAATTTCAAATGAATTACTTTTAGTACATTTACTTGTGATGATTATAATGTCATGTATATAGAGATAAATAAATTCAAATTAATACACAATCACCTTCTTCCAAAATTCGTAGTTAGTCTTAACTGATATCCCAGTACTTTGGTGTTTATCTCATCCCATACTAAATATTTAAACTTAAAAATTTAAGTACATTAAATAACACTAAATAAATAAGCACTTCAGGTTCAGAGCATTTATAAGCAATAAAATAAGAATTTGTAGTCTTTTAATTTAAAGGAAAATCGTAATAAAATTCATTTCCCGGGTCCCACTAAAGCCTCGTCCATGAGTTCGTCGTCCGTAATACACGGTGAGTTAGAGTGGGGTGAGGCCGCTACGAGAGGAGAAGGGGCTGGACTTTTCGCTAATTGTAAGAGAGCCGGCGACGCGGGGTACACCGGCCGGACAGCCACCATCCCAGACACTTTACTTCCTGATGAAGATGAAAAATCTAACAGCATCTCAGCAGCTTCTTGCGGAGTTGTGGCTCCACTCCTAGCGACTGTGCCACTTGCGGGGGGTTTCATGCAAGAGTCCGCACCTTTCCTATCTTCTGAACTTCCCTTAGGTGCGGGAAAACCCTTCGCCATATCCGTTTTATAATCTATTGGCATCATCGGGTACGAGCCCGAGTATCCCTCTTTTGAGTCGTCTTTGCTCCGTTGCGGACTTTCCCCCTTCGATATACTGTCCGAAAGCGTCTTAGAATATTCCGACTGGTCCGACTTGTTTGGAGCCACCGTTTTCGGGCTCAATCCACCCATGTTCAATAAAGGCTTGGGTACGTTTAGCGGATACGCGGATTTTTGCATAGAATCTACGCTGCGATTTTGACTGTCAAAATGTGGAAATCCATATTTGCTCTGATCCATAGAACGGGCGAAATCGTTAACCATAGAGCGACTGTCGTATTGCGAAACTGGACTATTTTTATCAGGAGTATTTTGATTCTTTTTTTTAGGAATTTGAAACCTGCTGGTGTCGAGTGGCTTGAATCCTTCGACAAGAAAATTAGCGTCTTTAGCTGCATTTTTAAAGCGATCTCCGTCTACGTCATCCCTGGAGCTACTAGGACTTGAGTGTCGTTCAGATTTAGAGGAAAAAATAGACTTTTCTGAACTGCTCATTAGCTTCGTCCTGGCTTTTTCACGATCTCGGTCTCTTATAATTTTGGCAAGATCAGCACTACTGCTTTTAGGAGATCCTGAACTAGACTTAGAAGCGGATTTAGACAAGTTAATACCAGTTGAACTACTACTGGACTTAGAATAAGGCACTTTTGTAGCACTGCCGCTACCACTAGAATTAGATTGGTCTGAGGGGCTCATATTTGCTTTAGGAGGGGTTGAACTTGAGGAAAGGCTCGCTGACTTAGATGACTGCAATACTTGAGTTTTTTTAGAAGCAGGCCCACTTATAACCCCTGGTTTCAAGCCAGTATGAGTCTTGGGTGAGCCTTGGCTCGGTGGGGTAAGTTGAGGAGACGATTGTTTGCCGGAACTGGAGCCAGAGTAATTTAATTTAGAACTACTGCTCGATGACTCTTTGGACCTAGTTTTGTTAATTGTTATTTTCATGCCATCTGAGCTAGGTTTGACCATGTATTCCTGATTGTTACTTTCACTAAGTTTCATACTACTACTAGTAGCACTACATTTAGGATCTGAAAATTTTGTACTGCTGGAGGAGCTGGGCTTTACTGTGATTTCAGAATCAGTGCCACAGTGTTGAGCGGATTTGAGTTTATCTATGACGGCACTGAGAGAACCTTTTCTATTTCGAGCTTGACTGGGAGCATTAGACTTGTTGACTTCAACATTAGATGGTGATATTAAAGGTTCAGTCATGGGACTATCGCACGAGACTGGGGTAATTTCTAACTGTTTAAGTTTCATTGGGTTTTTTAATTTAGGACTACTTCTATCTGAACTAGAAAAAGATAAACTGGAATGTTTCTTTTCCTTATCTCTAGATGTCATAGAACTAGAACTGTAGCTTTCCTTTGAAATTTTTTTTGTCAAATCATACCCTGTTGTGCCAGATTTGCCTGATGGGGAACCACTCGTCGCCGATTTCAGAGTGGACATGCTAGGCTTCCCCGAACCGGAAGAACTATGTTTTGGGGAAGATATACTGTGGTTTTTTGGACTTGAATATCCAGGTAAGTGTTTGGGGCTATTTTGTACTGGCGAGTGCCTCGGGCTACTGTGATGGCTTGAAGTCCCTGAAGGCTTTCCCATGCCCTTCACATTGCTAGGACTAGGTGATTTAGTTATCGACACTGATCGACCATGTGTTGGACTTGGGCTAAATTTTCGTAATATGGAGTTTGGGGAAGTAGGGCGCATTGGTGGGCCATCTGTAGGTTTGATGCTCACTGACACAGGCTTAGTTAATGGGTCTTGTTTGGGTGGAATTTTCTCTGGTGGGCCCATAGAATCGTCTCTACGACGTTTTTTCTTTTTCTCTTTACTGCGCTCTTCACCCGATTTACTTGATTTTTTATCGGACCTAATACGATCATCCATGGATTTTATTTGTGACGACGTTATAGGAGTTATTGTTATCGAACTAGGTAATGCGGCTGGTGTAGCCGCCGTTATTGGTATAATTTCTATCCCGGGTCTTCGATCGAGACATATCATAGATGAAATATTAGAACCAGAACCGGAACCGGGTGCACCGGAAGTCGTGCCTATAGGTGTAATGCTGACGGACGATGGCATGTATGATTTCCCATCAGTGAGATCCAGTAACAATGACGATGTACTTCTACCACGTGATTCGTCTTTACTTTTCAGTTTTTGCCTTTTGTGCTCAGACTTGTGAAAAGGATTCCTGTAATAATATCAAAGAATATTTTAAATTGATATTTAATCTCACACATTATGTGAATAATAAAAAGAAAGGATTTTAACACTACGTTATCTTATTTTATGAGGGAAACAGAACGAAGATGAAAAACGAAAAATTAAAAAACTATATATTAAACTATTATGCATTAAAAGTAGTAAAACTTTAAATTGGCACTGATTTTTATAAAATTTGAAATTCGGACTCTTAAAAAATATTTCATTGAGCATGTGTTTCGTGGTTTATTCGAATTCACCCCTAAGAGTGCAAATAAGCAGTTGGAGCTGCGCGCGTCCGCTAGTGTATTAATAGTTTTGCCTATTTATTTATAGTTATATTCTAATAGTACATACCTGATCATTTCTTCCACATCCCCATCGTTAGAGTTATCCATATCAGACGATGTTCTGTTATCCTGTCCGCCGAGGGCGTCTGTCGCGTCCATTCCTGAGAGTTCTAAGTCCGAAGCAAATTCATTCTGTGAAACTGATGACTCTCGACCTTCTATATCATCATTTGTAGAATTACTATTCATTGTGTTTTCATCATTGCCATAACCTTCTGAGTTATCACTCTCACTGTCAGAGTCCATCAGGTCGTTCATGCCAGGTTTTCCCTTCTTCTGGCTGGTCGGCCATAATGATGTTTCCGCTTTACGCTTTTTTGATTTTCTTTCCTCCATTTGTGGCTTGGGCTCACTCGTGTTGGAATCTTGACACATCATTGATAAATGATGCTGCTGCTCGGACAGATATGTGCCTGTGCCAATTTTAAGAATCCTTATAAATACTATATTAACGAATTATTTTTTTTATCCCGGGAGATGAGAAATACATTTTCTATATCTAGAGATTGGTTTATTATGAGTAATTAATTTTTTTTTATTGAATGTATGTTCTTATATATTGAATGTATGTTGTTTTATAAGAGAATAAAAATATAAAAGATAATTGCATAAAATTTATAATAATTTAATATATTCAAATATGCTTTAAATTCAAAGATAGACGAAGAATTTGTAGTGCAAAGCAAAAAACTTACAAATTATTTTTATCTAAAATTTTCTTGTGTATTTTGGGGCAGCAACTCGGTGTGCTCGGGGGAATTAATTATTATTTTTATTATCTCTCTTTGGTAGGAAGATAAAGCGCGGTATTCCCTTTCGATATTTAACGATCGAGAACGGAGTGTTTTAACACTAGGTTCCTTCTACCTACCCTAAATAAAATTAACTTACCGCCCTGATGCGGGTGGCTGACGTTGGCGGGGTACAGGCGGCCCTGTGGCTCGTGTTTCACGTCACCCCCAGGATCGATGCCCCCCAGGCCACAGCTAAAATTTGACTCCAGAGCCGAGTAGCTACCATTAATTTGTTTTTTCTCACGCTCCCAGATTTTCACTAGAGACCTGGAAATTGTGTTTTTTTTAGCTTCTCGCTGCCTTCTCACTGAGCAACAAATTAATTTTAATCAAAAATTAACGTGTCAAATGTAAGTTACGTAATAATCGAAATATTTTACTTAATATATTCAAATCATTCTTTGTTCAAATCGACTTTAGTAGGAACTTTTAAATCATCGAAACATAGCGCTACCACCGGCTTGGAATGCAGTTTTACTGAGAAGAGATGGTCAATGTTACAATAAAGAAAATGGAGTGACAGCTATCCTGAACGAATAAAATTATTGATATATTCTATACATTTTTAGTTCCAGCAGGAAATATTCTTACACAGTATAAATTGGTATGTGTATAAATAGGTATATGATATCTAGTTACAAATAATCTGTTTCCAAAAACCCTTTATATAGCTAAATAGGGATAACTCAGTAACCGTATTTTTATTTGTACTTAATATTTACTAATCATTTATAATATTATTTTATTCTCGTAAATATAACCATTTTATTAAGTTTCGCTATAAAGACATCTGCAATATGCACTTTTGAATTTTCTTTAATTCCTATGTAAATATGTAGGATAGTGTCATATTATTAATAAAGATATTATTATTGTGTTTTAATTTAAAATAATACAGTAGGTTACGTTGAAATTGTTAACATGATGTACCATGTCATAGCCTACCTCGATAAATTGGTTATTCAACATAAAAATAATTTAATTCATATCAGTAGTTCCTACGACCTAATCTTTGATAGCGCTAACACCATCAACCAAACAGTTGCATAATATTAATAAAGAAAAAAAGAATAGAAGAATACTAATACAGATTAATAACACAACATACCTGAGCGTAATAGGTATAGAATGGCTCTTCTGCAGTACTTTAGTGATATAATCGTCGATGTGTTCCCGCGGCGGCGTGTTCAGCGTGTAGACGGAGGCACGCGGCGTGGCCGGGTCCGACAGTTCCAGCTCCACGGTGGCCATGCTCTCGTCCAGGGGGTACTCCAGGAATATGGAGATGTGTTGCCATGACAACGCGCTCACTTCGAACATCAGGACGTTCTCTAGCTCCATTACTGTGGGCCATTTGTGCCATTTAAGTATAAAATGATAACGCCATGCTGTCAAAAACTTTTTGTGATTATTGAAAATGATGTTCAAAGTTCTCTGTTAAAGTAACATATGACTAAGTAATAACTGAGTAATTCACATTTGCATGACAACATAATCGTCTTAATTCATATCAATTCATACATAACATTCTAATCAAACTCCAATAAGTAATAAAAAAGACCGCTGCGGCGCAACTTAAACGTTACGGTTTTGGTTTTGATTGCCATTGAGGGAATGATTTAAAAAATCAGTAATATTTCAAACCTTTGATTTTCTCGCTCTGGTAATAAGGCAAACTTCCGTCAGTCAACAGGCAATGTCAATGAATTCAGCCTAAAGTGGAGAACGGAAGTATCTCAACACTAGGTTTCCAGCGGGGAAACAGTGTGAAACTAAAAAATAGTAAAAATTAATAAGGCTACCCTGCTTAGACTGTAGTCTCACACAGCTAGCTATGAGCTCGTTGAACAGCGCCTGTTGTCGGAGCGCGGCGAGCAGCGGCGGCACGTGCGACGAGTGCGTGAAGGGCACGCTGGTGACGACGCACCCGTCGAGTCCGCGCGTTTCGCAAAGGAAATAACACTGCCATTGCTCTGGGAGGTTCTGTAAGGTTTATTATAGTAAAAACTCTATTAAGCGGGCTACTTGGCGTTAGGATAATGGAAAATCCAGATAATAGAATATATTGTACACTTATTTACGTAGAAATACGTCTACATGACAATACTTTAAAAATAAATATTTCCCTGATAATAACAAAGACTTATTGTTTAATTTACTTTATTCAGCATTTAAAATTGCTTTAACTCTTATATTTTTATAATTAATTAATTTTAATATTAAACTATCACCGTCACCGAGGCCATCGTGGCCTAGCGGCATAAGCGCGGGACTGTTGTTGGTTCGCTTCCCGATCAAAAAAAATAATTAATAAATATTTTTGTTTTACAAGGGATACAGCGTGAAGCTAAAATAAAATTACCACAAAAAGTCCTTTGCTGAGATTCAACTCGATTGTCTTGCCGGGCTCTAGTTTGTTATAAGCTTGTTGCGCCACTAAACCTAGCATCGGTTTAGCGTTTGTCCAGTCCCCTGCTATCTCTACCTGTAAAATAATATTGTTTAAAAAATATATTACGAAAAATCATAACTGTATAATTTATATTACAGCTTATGAATGGCGACTTTTAATGAAAATTACTTTAAGGATGTAGAATAAGAAAAAAAAATATTTGTTGTTTTAACTTGCATTTGTAAATTTATATTTTTTTTAGTTTTTTCGTTGTATGCCGCACATAACAGGGTAGAAGGAGCTGGGGACCTAGTATTAAGACATAATTCATTAGGACACTTCCGTTCCCCATTTTCCACTGGATTTTGTAGGCAAAGCACGGCGTTAAGTACCGCTACTCAATACGCAATGACTCTAAAAATCTGATGAAAGTGGGGAATGGAATACTAGGTTCTCTCTGGCTACCCAAATATATTTGAGTATAAAAAAAAATTATTTGCCTTACCTCAGTTGTCGCATGAATTAGTTTAGCAAGTCCGGCGCAAAGTGGGGTTGGTTGAGAAAGCTTAAGTGTAAAGCAAGCTGGCAACATTGCACTATTCTGAGGTACAAGCTTGGCATATATCGGACCACTTCTGGAACAAAGTCATGTGTTAAGGAACATTTCATACTTTTGGGTATTTTATAATTAATAGTTATATACCCTGAAGTTAGGCTTTCTGAACTTTAACGCATTGTTCACTGAAGAAGAGAAAAATCAAAGTATGAAAAATCGTAAAATCAAAATTAGGCAGCAATCTAACTTAAGGATGGCCATGACTCGTGGACTGTACTGGAAGTAAGAACCATATTGTAATATAATAATAACGCAGCATTTACTAAATGCTGTTAAATAAAAATATATTTTTTAAATAAACTACGTACATAAAAATTCCACTAATATAATAAATAAACTAGTAATAAACATAAACTTTTAACTAATATTATAAATGCAAGAATTTGTAAGGGTGGATGTGTGTTCCAATTTCACGCAAAAACTAATGAAGGGATTTAGATGAAACTGTACAGTAATATAGCCTATACATCAGTTTAACACTTAGGCTACAATTTATGAAAAGATATTGTATAATTCAGCTATAATATAACTACAAGTTTAAGCGTGCGACGCCGCTTTTGCGCATACATACCCTTTTGCACTACGCTGTCCAGATATTATTGGTGATAATTGCAATTTATTTGCTGTAGATCCTTCTAGAAGTACAGTTGCAGAATGCCCTATTGGTGTATGAGTAGGTGCAACCAAGGAAGCGAGGCCACTGGACACCGAAGGCTTCCCCATAGTCAGTAGCTCTACTGTAAGTGGTTGCAAGCCTTTGTCTTTGTCTAATAGCTCATATGGTGAGACAAAATATGTAAGACGCATAGCATGACCTGAAATAATTTTATATTAATGTGACATATGCTATAATCTAAAGTAAAAAATGTATGCAGAATCTCACTAATCTGGCATAAATGACCAGATAGTCCCATATTATTAGGATGTTTGAATTACTGGATTGTATAGCAAATAAAACTTTACATGTAAAATATTATATTTTTGTTAATAATTCACTGGTTTTTTAATGGTAACATGTGTTTGTTTGTTTTTAATTTCACACTATATCCCGTATAGTAGGGTAGGCAGAGAGAAACCAACACCACTCTTTTTGTAACAGGCACGAGAATGAAAATAATTAACCAAGGAAATGGAATTTGAATCCATAACTATTGTGCTTACAATCAAAAGCTGTACCTAGTCTCAAATGTGGGAATTATATTTGGGAAAAATTATATTTGGGAGTTGCCAGAATTTTTAATTTGAATTTAAAATGAGTCATATTAAATACCTTTTTAGAATTAATTTGTAAGTGTAGAATAAAACTATAAGAATCTTAAAAATATGAAATGATTAGCTTTACATACCTCCTCTTCTTTTTTGCAAGAATCCTATAGGACTTTTGTGTACTTGAGCCCAAGGATCTTTAATCATACTTTGCAATTGGCGTAATGTACACAGATCTTCTTCTAAACTTTGAAGTGCACTAAATGCTTTACATTTTACCTAAAGAAATAATGGTTAAAAATAGAAGTCATTACACTTAAAAATATGAATCGTTTTTATTTAGACTAATAGAAGATGAAAAAAGTAATTCATAATGTGTATATTTTAATCTAATAAATTGTAATTAATTTCACTAATAAGTTTTACAATTTTTTACATTTTTGTAAATTTTGAGGTGGTTAGTTAGTTGTGTTTTAAATATATTAAATATATTTTTTTCGGTTTCACACTATATACCACATGTAGCAGGGTAGGCAGAGGCAGTCTAACGTTAAGTCACGCCACTGCCCGCTGCCCCACTGCCCCCCACTTTTAGCAAAGTTCTGGAGCTATAACTAAAGATAGGAGATATAACTTAAATAAAAGTGCTAAGAATGAGAAGTTTTAAAATGTGTTTTTCATTACTAAACTGCGCTCAGAATTTTAAAAAAGGCAATTTGCTTTTTTTGTAAAGAAAGAATGCACTTTGCAAATAAAAGATTCAAGTCATACTTACTTTCTTTTCAGCATTTAATTGATACACAGCCGTAAGTCCCTCTAATTGTGCTGTGAAGTCAGCAAAATCTCCACGTGATATACACTGAACAAGTTCTTCACAACTTTGTTGTTCAATCTGTAATTATAATGATATTGTATTTTATGTCACACAAGACACATAATGACAAAAAAAAACAATTAAAAATATATTTACTTTATTCATATTGATCAATATAATATGTTATTATATTGATCACAATAAAATAAAATAAATTAAGCAATTGTATGAGTAGAACTTTACTTACTTTCCCCTCGTGATGTATTTTAACATCTTTGACTGACCCTGAAGATTCAAATAATATTTCCAAATAAAACATATCTGAAGAAATAAATAAATTTACACCAGAGGTGCCCACCACAAATTTGAGTCTGAAATGCAAAACAGTTTTGTAAAAAGATCACTAAATTTATTATATAAACATTATCAACTTTACAAACATACCCAAGCTGCCTGGAAAGACATTCTAGCCTTTCAAAGAGACTCTGTAATGAGCTAACTTTAATGCAATGTTGAAGGCTGTCAAGGCATTTTTGTAGGATCATACGATCAGCACTGTCAACAGCCCATCTATTGTCCTGTTAATAAAGGATAAATTAAAAATAGTAAATAAATCAAATTCATCAGTAATATCATAGTAAATACATCAGCTTCAAGCTGTATCTGGAAGATAGCAGGGTAGGCAGAGGGAACCTAGTGTTAAGACACTGCATTCTCCACTTTTCACCAAATTCTGTAGTCATTGCAGGTGGAGTGGCTGGCCTCATTGCACATTACAACACAAACTGCACATTGCATCGACACCAGAGCAAAAAAATGGAACTATATATTTAAATAAATATTTCATTTCCTCAAGTGGGGATTGAACCCACAACCAATTGGTTTTACAGTCACACTTTGAGACCCTGCGTCACGACTCAACTCATGAAGAATAATAGTAGTTTAAAAATACTTTAATGTGATTTTGAAATTTGTATTGCTTTATTAAATATATAATGGTTTTTATATATAAATTTAATACAGTCATTTTCAATAAATTTACATTTCTAGTATGGTGCAAAAAGCTTACCAGCATCGCCATACGAACAGCTTTAGAGGTTTCACTTAAATTTTTATACTGTGACGTTTTAGATCTTAGCTTTTCCATGAGGATTTCTTTTTGAAGCTCTTTGGATTTATCCAGTAGTCCATTTGTAGAAGCCATGACTAAAGCTTTAGTATCCGTCATTTTTGCAACAACTTTATCTCTTTTAACAACAAACACAAAATTGATAACACAACGTTTTGATCAATACTTTCTTTTAGTGCCAATTTCTTAAATTTGATTTTAATTATATTTAAATAAATATTCGCAAAATTACATTTTAAATATATAGTTCTGTAAGTAAATTAAACATTTAATGGTTTTAAATACAACAATTTTAATCCCCTATAAAATAGCTTAAGCAATGAGTTTGACAGTCGACACTCGACAGATTGTCAATTCGCTTGACTCAAAGGGATGCCATTTGCTGTTAAAATAATTATCTAAATGATTTTTGTTGTTGTGAGGGGGCGTTATTGTGTTACATTAGTAGGCCTATGAGTAGTATAATGCATTTTTAAAAATTATGAGGGCATTATAACATAATTATGTCGAATAATTTTTCCAATATAGAAACGTTCGGAAATGTTAAATTAAAGTTTTTTTTGCTGTATGCCACACTCATCAGGGTAGGCAGAGGGAATATAGAGTTAAAATACTGCGTTCTCCATGTATTATATTAAAGTTAAAAAAATATTATTTATTTAGGTAACATTTTAAGCTGTTTATAATGGACCAAATGCAAGTACGTAAGTGGCTTGGCTTGCCGTACTGGATCAGTGCGTACGTATGTACGTACTTCATACAAGAATGATAGCCGTGGATGTCAAAGTTATTTCAGCTTTTCATTAACTATTTGCCGCTTACGCTTTAGACATGCATGTATACTTAACTAAGATCCTGATAAGATCGATATACCATGACGACCACTCATTGTGTGAATCTCGCCAAGGTGAAGGTTTACCTTCTCACTTTCTATTCGCTTGCCCTAACTAAATCTGCCCCTTATATGATGTCCTTCCTCATAAAGTTCCGTCTCCTTAATATTCAATATTTGTTAATATTATATATTTATATAATTTTATAAAAATGTTTTTTTTTTATTCCTTGGCTTATATTATAAACCAGTAGATAAGATTGTAGATAGAGCAATTCTCTATTATTTATTTGTATATAATTTATTATTACATCGTGCGGCAAATCACATCCGTATTTCGTTCGAGCTTATGAGTGATTAGTGAGAGGTGAGACTGAATATATGAGCATAGGGAGTTTGCTGCAAACCTTGCAAAGATGGAATCTGGACGCTCGCTGAGCTCCGGCAAGTGTATAAACGTAACATGACAAGATTATTCATTGCGATATACTTAATGAGACAAATTACAAAAATATTCGATTTATGTGTCACGCAATTTATATGTCGACATTTACAATGTTTATATGTGGTTCGTAGTTTAAAAAAAAACAATATATTATACTTTTCAAATATTTTATATAAAAGAGTGTGATTGTAAACACGAACTGCAGTGGAATTGATTTCGAGAAAATATAATATTTAATATTTTCATATCTTCGCTTTGGTGTTGACGCAAAGCACACCGTTGATCTCCGTCAACATAGCATTGCCTCCAGAATTCGGCGGAAAATGGGAAGCGAAATGACTCAACACTATCTTTCTGCTTACTCCGTCTCAAAGAAAAATATTTACAAATCATAAAGCAAACCTGCAAAAGTTACATAACTGCAATTTCGAATGATTTCCCTATAAAACAGTATAGTTTTATGCATGCCATGTTAATTCATAAAAATGCAATTAAGTATATAAAAAGAAGAAAAGTAGCTCTGCTATTGACGGATCTTTAGATTTTGAGAATCGCTTTATTCAAGTAACCAACACACGTGTTAAACATAAAAGGATCAGAAGCCAAGGGATAAGTGAGAAAAGGCTAACGAATGTAATTCAATTAGATTTCGCCTCTTTGAATCTCTTTGAAATAAAAGGCCCATGAACCCTTTTATAAAATGTTATCAACTTGTCATTCACTTTTATCATTTTAAGTCACTTAATTTTTTTTATATTGTTTCTGGTTTTATTCTGCAACACATACTTATTACCTAAAGTTATAGTATTAGTCCGTGCCTGCTACGTGTGGGATACAGCGGGAAGCTAAAAAATAATATCGTCGGGGATAGTGCAAATCCGCGTATCTAGCATTGGATAATTTCGCGTAACTGACATTTGTAGCTAAATTTAAATTTCGCGGCCATTCGACGTAAGATCCTGATTGGCAGCCTTCTGTTTGATGGGACTTTCTTTCGACCAATACAAAGCTAGATTTCGCTAAAAAACAATACTGCATATCATAGTTGACAATTAACAGTACCGCGTATCTACTCCAGAGTCATTAGAACTGTATTTTGTGATTTATTTTTGCTGTCAAACTCAGTGTTGAGTTTCTGCTTATAAATATAAATACCAAAATTACGTAAGTATTAATTCAATGTAATTAAGTATTTTCTTAGTGAAATCTCAGTATAAAGCATCATTTAAAAAAATATATAATATTTACTTCTCCTAACCTAATATTTTTACTATATATAAAAAATAACTATTAAAGTAATAACTATTAGTAGTAATAACTATTAAAAATTAACTATTCACATATTTTTATAAAGAATAACTATTTATTATAAACGAACGTGTTACGTGTTATGCTGATGCATTTTTTTATTTTTTAGCATTAGATGAATGACTCATGTAGTAACGACGAAACACTTTACGTTACCACATTAATCGATTTAAAGAAAAGGCGCGAAAAATTATTGGAGGTTAAAAAGATGATTTTGCACAGGCAATACACAGTTAATGAAAATACCGAAGAAATCCCCAAAAACTTACCTATTACCAGTCTTGTTAATTCGGAGAATCAAGTAGAACTTACTAAAGAAATCGAAGCTTTAGCTTGTTGCGACACAAACACTTTTAGTGCATCTTGCTTAGAAAATCTACTGGAAAGTAATGATAACGACAAAGTTTCTGGCCTGACAGTGACTAATTTGGTATCTAATGTTTCTAAAGAGAATACATTCACTGAAGTTAATAATGAAGTAAGTGGATTAGGTTTTGACTTTTCATCAGATGATTCTGTTGCCGATCCAAATTACTGTCCATTTTCTGATATAACCAATGTTGCATCGTAGCTTCAACATCAAGATGTAACAATAATGATTTGTATCCTGAAAGAATCATGGAACGTGAGGCTGCCATTGAGTCCAGAGTAAGAAAACGAAAAGCAGACGTAATTTCGACAAAGACATTAAGAAACAGGACGTTAAGAATGCTGGGTCAAGAATACGTAGGTTTTAGAAAGACTGCAGACGAAAAATTTTCACAAGACACTATCCAACCTGCGCGACAATTGGGACAGCCTTGTAATTCCAATAAATTACTGTAATAAATTTACAGAAACGGTACGATCCAATATTTTTAACGATTTTTGGAAGATGACTTGGATAGCTAAGAAAATATTTGTTTCATCTTTAGTTGATAGAAAAAGTACTAAAAGGAAAACCACTAAACGGGCTAATAGAAGACGAAGTGCTACAAAAATCTATTATTTAAAATTAAATGACCAAAAAAAGAGAATATGTTTAAAGACATTCTTAGGAACACTGGGAATTCAGGAGTGGACAGTGAGGTACTGGGCAGAAGTGAAAACAATTAACGAATCCAATGAGAGCCCGAGAAATGTTGCATTGCCTAAGTTAAAAGACTTTGTACAAATGTTTTTAAGAGCCATGCCCAAAATTCCTTCTCACTATTGTAGAAAAGAAAGCACAAAACAATATTTAGAACCTATTATACAATCCAAGCGTGAATTGTATCGCATTTATATTAAAGAGGCAACAAAAAGTGGACAGAAAGTTGCTTCTAGAAAGCTTGTCGAAGATGTTTTGGAAGATGAAAACATAGCTTTATTTCAACCGAAAAAAGATGCATGTGATCTATGTTGTTCATATAAAGCTGACAATATTTCAGAACAAATATATCAAGAACATGTGTCACGTAAAAATTTATCAAGACAGGAAAACCTTTAGACAAAGAGGCTGCGAAAAATGGAAAGCTTCATGTAGTAACAGCCGATTTACTAGCTGTGAAATTATGTCCAGTTTTGAAAGCTACTATAGCACTATATTTTAAAACAAAGTTGATTGTCCATAATTTTACAATATACAATCTAGGTACTAATGGCGTAAAATGCTATTGGTTTGATGAGACAACATCAGATTTAAAAGCTTCCACATACGCTTCCTTTTTTGTCGATTATTTGAAAAGAATCATAGAAGAGAGTCCTAAAAACGTCGTAATTTTTACTGATGCTTGTACGTCACAAAACAGAAACGCTGTAGTTTCGAACGCCCTTCTGCATTTGGCGATAGAAAAAAATGTGTTTATCACACATTTTTTTTTAAAAAAAGGCCATACCCAAATGGAGGTGGATTCAGTTCACTCCATAATTGAAAGAAAGTTAAAACATCGGGAAATATTTTTACCTAGTCAATACTCTTCAGTTACTAAAGAAGCTAGGCTGAATCCATTTCCGTATGAAGTAGTAACGTGTGACCATACTTTTTTCAAGGATTATAGCGTTAAAAGTAATCTTATTTATGATACAATCCGTCCTGGAAGAGGGACTGGTGCTAAGTGCGTAGTCGATATCAGAGTTCGTAGGTACAATCCGAATGGTTTTATTGAATACAAACTGAACTACAATGACGAATTTCAGTTATTACCACAAAGGCCTAAAAAAATTGCCCCTGTTCTTCCACCACAGCTCTATTCTAAGAAATTGCCAATCACAAAATCAAAGTATGAGCATTTACAACAATTAAAAAGTGTAATTCCCATGGACTGTCATGAATTCTATGACAACTTACCTTATTTGAACAGTTAAATTACTTAAAATGTTATTTTTAAATACTTAAAATAATCATTTTATCTTGTCTGTTAAGGACTCAATAATTCAAATGTTATGAGTAAAAATATAGTTTATTACATTTAAAAAAAAACATTTATTTTTGTTAGAGAGATGAAGAACTTTTCTAAGAAGCCATTATTTTTTATATTTTAAATAATATGTAACTAATTTGTTTTTAAAATGACTGAGAGATTAAGTTTATTTGTAAGGTAGCTGATTAACCTATTCTGGTTTTTATAATTTAAATGTGTAAGAGTAACTTGTTTTTAAAATGACTGAGACATTAAGTTTACTTACATAAGGTATCTGAAGAATCTATTATTGTTTTTCATATTTTAAATATATAAGAGTAATTTGTTTTTATTTCTGATTGATATTATTTTTTCTGAAAAAGCTCTTGGTTTTTTGTGTTGTAGTACTTTGAAATTATTTATACTTGTAATACTTAAAGTCGTTTAAAAGTCTGATAAATAATCGCCCAAGACTGATTAAAAAGTGTTATTGATAGTGTATTTTCAATTTTATATTTAAGGGAGATCGTTTAAAAAAATATATTGATTAATAAATAATTAAATCTTTCTTTTATTATTAAATATTAATTACATGTTTGATATCAAAACCGTGTAACTAACTGTCAGGTTTCAAATTAATAAGATCGTTGTCAAATCAAATCAGCGTAAGTGACGAGGCGCTTAAATTAACCACTTGTTAACCACTTTAAAGGATTGTATATGGCAAAAATACGTAGGAAATACCAATTATTATTCTCTATGTTAAAATGAGACCACTTGGACTTAAATTAACGATGTTATAAAGTTTTAACCTCCTCCTGTAAAATCAGATCAAATGCAGATACGCGCTCCCCATCTGTGGTAGATTCGCGGTTCTGCACTATCCCCGACGATATGTGCTTAGCTGAACAACCTTTGCTATTAAGAGTTTCTTGCCGGCTCTTCTCAGCAGAGCTGCCTTCCGAACCGGTGGTAGCTTTTTGCTTATATTATGTTCATTCGACGATTCAAAAGTGCTTATAACAGTCTATTTGAATAAAGAATATTTTGAATTTGAATTGAATTAAGTGTGTTTACTAGCTCTCCAAAAATATGATTCAAGCATGTATTCAACAGAATCTTTCATTCCACATCTTAAAATCTCTCATAGAAGATGCGGGTAATTAAGGCCACTTTATTATTAATCGAGTTAATGTCAAAACGAGCTTTTTCAATATTTTAGTACTTAAATAAACATTAGAATGACGCACATAAATGAAAACATTACGTACACCTACAATATAGGGTCTACGGAAAATACAATAAATAGTCGTAGTCAGAAAAAATATCGACATATCTGGACTTGTCGGATAGATTAAGGTAGTTAGTTACGTTGAATATAATATAAAATAGAAGTGTCATGTATCATTAAAATTATGTTGTGGTTACATTATAATTAAAAAAAGTATTAAACTTTAACAACAGTGCTATTTTTACACTATGTGGATATTTTACAATGACCACAATACGCTGTGAACTTTGTTTCATTCAAAGAGAATTTTCGTTTCGAGCTTTATGTTATATAATTGATTGAACCGTTAGTGCCTAGTGCCTACTGTGTTTTAAGAATAAATAAAAAGTTTCAATAATACTTAACAGTAATTTAAAATTACATCTCTAATATAAATAAAAATGATTATTGGTCGTCATGAGAAAATATATGATGTTCAAAAACAACGTAATGTTTGCAGGCGACGTGATAAAGTAATCTACAGTCCAATTTCAGGTTGGGAGACCAAATAACGTTGCAGCCGAGAAATTCAAATACTTTTTATTACATGTATGATACAAACTTTCATTTGAAACTCTTCCGATGTTTTATATCTCTAAGAGCTATACCTGCAGTCGACATGTTCAATGCAGTTGTTATCGTGATGCAATACTTGAGGTTATTGCTAGAATTCAATATTTAAAACATATATTTATTAGTTCAATTTTATATCAGGCTAAGATATGTCATTTGAATTTACTTGACTAGGAGAACAAAATTNAAATACTTTTAAAAATCTAAATTTCAAATTTTATAAAAATCGGTGCCGATTTAATTTTTTTTCCATACAAACTTTGAACCCCTATTTTACCCCTTTAGGGTTAAAATTTTTCAAAATCCCTTCTTAGTGGATGTCCAGATTATGAAAGTAAATATCTGCCCAAATTTCACGTTTCTACGCACAGCGGTTACGGCTGTGCGTGCGTCTTACCTCAGTCAGTGAGGACAAGTCCTTTTATATATATAGATTATAAGATTTTAAGAAATTCATCAACCAGCACAACATCGAAAATAAGATAGAGATGTGGGGATTGGTCGTGGTTTAAGCATGGCCATAAATAGTTTTTCAAAGTACATATTACACTCCCCTGAGTGTCCCTACTCTCTCTGCGATGAAAACGGTATTAAAATAGAATATATATAAAGTAAAATGAATATAATAAAGTAAAATGTGGTTATTTACATTTTTTTTATTTAATACCACCCTTATAAAAGCCTCAATTTAAAGGAAAGGCGAATAAAATTCAGGAACGTTGTAATTGTATCAATATATTTCATTAGACTCCCTGAAACATTTTCCCGTTTCTTTTTACAAGCCATAAGTAACGTAATAAAATTGAAGTTTCTCGCATTTTTAGCATATACGTGATATATTTATATTGAAACATGAAACAGTTTTTATAAACACAAAAATGTGAAAGAATATAATAATATATTCTACTATATCGAACGTTTATGTATAAATGTAATTTTGTAATTTTTTAACTTGACACTGTTTACTGCACGTAGCAGGGTAGACTGGGAACCTAGTAATAAGATACTCCGTTCCCATTAAAACATATCCATTCTCCATTTTGGGAATCAATTTGGGAATGGTGGAACTCAATGCCGCGCTTTGCTTTGCCAGAGCGAAGAAATGAAAATATTAAAAATTACATTTTCTCCAGTGGGTAATCGATTCCACAACCTGTCGCGTTTACAGTCAGACATTTGTGCTCGTGCGCCAAGGCTGGCTTCAAATTGTATTTTGCTATTTATAATTAAGTTTGTCGTTTTAAAATTGTATAAGATTGCAGTTTTTGCCTGCATAGTCGAATTGAAAGACATCTAAAGTGGCCATGGTAACACTGACCGCGAAACCTTAGGCTATAACTACTACGTTAACGCGTTCAATTACACAAATTTTTCAAGTTTTAAAGTAGTATAGATTTCCTTTTATACATTATGCTCTATAGACACTAATTTGAATACCAGTAAAGGAATAAAAGATAGTTGCCATTTTTTTTTATCTTCAAATATGAATGTGGAATTGAAAGAACGAAGATCTCTTTTGTATACTACTCATATCAATAGTGCATCTGCTACAATGGAATGTGGTTTTTATTAATGAATGGAATGAAATACAAAGCTTCATCTATCATTTTGGCAACATATGTAAGTGTTATTAAATTTTTCCGTATATAAAATAGTATGTTTGTTGTGAAAAAAATACTAAATATTTATAATACTTTATATTTTTTATATAAATAACACAAAAAAACGAAGTAGAATTAATGAATTAAGAAAGTTGAATTAATAATGTCTTTTTCTTACAGAAATCGGTTAAAAATGAACTTAATTTTTAATTTATTTTACCCAATTTTATTTTTGTGATCGTAGAATATCAATTACAAATATGAATAAAAATTACCAGGGAAATGTTAACATCAATTATATGGATTGGTAAAATCTAAAATTATATTTAAAATATAAAAATGAATTATGAATTATCATATTTAAAAATAATAAAGACCTTTTAATAATTTTTCAAATTAAGAAGTGTGTATTTTGTACATTCTCTACCTGAATTAGGCCTCCATTTCGAGAATCTTAGGTAACATGGTTACAAAAATACATATAGGTAATTGAATAAAGTTTAGGGTAATTTCGCACCTAACGTCTATATGTCGTATTGGTAAAGGTAATAAGTACATAACCAGCTTATATTTAACGTGGATGTGTACGTTTCTCCTTATGCGGTAAGCAAGGATCCTGAGTTATTAAATTACAGTTAGTAAATGTCATGACTTTAAATCAATTATGATTCAGACGTTACAAATTATTGTACCTACCTTAGTAAATATTAAATTTGCCATTTACAGTAATATGTTTTGTAATACGGGTTTATCATTTATCTATTTGAAATACAAATTATATAGAGGTGTGTACACTTTATATTATTATATTATATGCGTTGCCATATAGTTAACACAGCAGCAGAAAATGAAAGAAATAATAATGTCGGCGGCCGTCAGCCGACCTGCCATGTCCAAGGCGGGAAGTGAAGGAGCTACGAAAAGCTACGCAAACCGTAGCGTTTGCCGCTTTGTTCTTTTAGCTTCCTTTTCTCGGAATATATGTAAATTTTTAGCGAATATCTTGTATTTCTTATAATACTTTTATTACATATTTTATCAAGAACCTTCGGTAGAAAAAATATATAATATCATATATACACAAGAGAATTGTTAGAAATAAATGAAGAATTGAGAAGCTTTGTTATTTAAAAATAAATTTAGAAATGTTCCTATATTTTCATATTGTTACAAAACTAAATCGTATGCTTTACAAAAATTGTAAGTTCATAATTACATAAAATTCGATAAATCCTTATAAGACTCGATTCGTTAACTTTCTGTAAAACATATACAGTGCACATCTTGTGAAAGTTTCTAAGCGGATATTAGATGTTTGTAGAGCATGACATTAGATTGTTAAATGAATCGAATGATTATTGGCTTATTGGAAATCTTGATACATCTTAAATTCTATAATATATTATGTTCAAATTATATGAATTCTTCCTATAGCTTTTCTGTACGTATTAAGTTTTTTATTAGGAAAAACAATTTCAGTTCTTATGTGTCGTCGTTTATAATATGTATATAATATAAAATATTATATTCCAAAATCTACTTTTTTGAAATGTTTACCTTTTAAAAGCGAACTGAGAAAAAAATATTGTGTTCTTCATATTTAATAACAGTGAACTGAAACGTTTTTTTTTTATAATAATTAATAGTATAGGAAAATAAAAGAAAAGTTTTCGTTTACAATAATTTAATTTATATTAAAAATATTTCCAATAAGTTTTAATATCATGCAATTTTTAAAAATTTCAACAAAAATATTTTGTAATAATTTTACAATAACCAGATAATATATATTTAATATAACATTTGTAATGTCTTATTATTAATCAATATACTAATATTATCTATGATATCTACTTAGTAATATTGATACATTTACATTCATTAGGTATATTGTTTAATTATAAATGTATAATTTGAAATAACTATATAAATTTAAAATATCTGATATTTATATATAAGGGAGTATTTTTCGTAATGACAAAATTGAGATTCGAAAAATAATTGAAGAATATTTTAAATATCGATTAAAAGTAATAAATTAGGTCAGTACATTATTAATAAATTAATTAATTTATATATATATTTAAAAGTTCAGGTGTCTTTTCTTCAAAATAATAAGATAATGCCGTTTTACGTATACTGAGTTTCTATTTTTGGGTATTTATCGGAGTGGGTGAGAGGCGGGAAAATCAGATGAGCGTTTCGAGCCGATGGGGAACTGAGAGAGGTCGATTTCGTCCATGGGATAGTCCGGCCTGTATCTTTTCTTGTCCAAACTAGATCTGTAAGAAAATATTTAGTTAATATATTAAACAACTTTATAATTAATAAAAAAAATATCTAAACAAATAAATGAATTAATAATTTTATATATTAAATTTTTATTTAATAAATTTATTCAATTTCGACCAAATTATTATAATTAAAATTGTTAATTAATCTAGCTTATAGTAAGAAAATTACACAGGAGTATCCAAGTTATTAGCTCCGTAAAGGTTATAAAACCTCTTGAAAGGAAAAGGCATGGAAGTTTGGTCGATTTCATCAAAGTTGCGTTTCTTTACGAAGCTGTCCAAGTTCGATCTGAAAGTAAATATAGGTCAATAAAATAACCGTCGTTATAATAAGTAGATAAATAGTAACCCTAGACGGCATAGTATTCCTAAATTAAACGTCGTTAAAACACGCAAATAATAATAAATATATAGTTAAATACAGTTAGCTTGACCCAAGATCTTAGAACTTGAACACAATTATTTATAGAGTTTTACTTATGAATAATAACAAAAGGTAATTCGAGAGGCAAATAGCTCTTCATCTACACTCCACACAAACTTTCAGTTTCAAATTACAACTAGGTAACTCCCTCTGGCGAAACGAGAAAGTTATATAATATGGAAACCGTGTATAAACACTAAGTCAAAATGTTATCCTTGTAATACATTAGCGTTGTAGTCAGCCAAATGTGGAACCTTTGGGAGTAATTAACATACTTTGATATTAGCCAGAGAAGGGGGTCTTGGAGATATGTTGCATCTGTTTGTTTTTGGTCTAAGTCTTAATAAACTGAGTATTTTATTTATGTTAACTAAGTTTAATAGCATCTGTTTTAAATTAATTCTTTAATATTGTTATGAAGCATGACACGAAAAGTGCAAGAAAATGAGTATTTATTTATGTACTTATACAAATAAGCTTACTGCATATCTTCACCGAGCGGATATTTTGACTTTTTAAATATAACATTGAAGGCAGCTTACTGGCACGTATTTAATGTTGATATCCATTGTAAGAAAGGATTTTTTATTTTAAAATATCTATTATAAAGCTGATATAGCTTCCAGGTGCTTAATATTAAGTAGTTAAGTCTTGTAAAATTAAAGTGTTCGTTGACGTCATGTAAATTTCCCTCGATAGTCGTCTGACCAGGGTAAGGCACCATTTAATATTCATAGTTACAGTCTTATATCGTAAGGACTTGTAGGTTGATGAAGATACTTGCCTAGGAAAACGACCTAATTTGGAAATTAAAGAAAAATATTTTTTTTAAAATGAAGTTAACTACTTAGGTCTATCGGTCATTGGTGGTTCTCTTTTAGTTTCATTTAAATATACGAGTGCAAACTGCTCAGTGAGAACAGCGTGGCAAAATCTTCGCTTAAAAGGCGAGAATACACAGAGCATTAATAATAATTATACATATATTTGGGGTACAATTTTCTGACATTAGCTGCAAAGTTATGCTTGTAATGTTTACGTCGAAAAGAGAATAATTGAAATATTTTTTACAACACAACTTCACGCCGTATCCCGCACACAGCAGGATAGACAGACGGAACTCAGTGTTAAGACACTTCGTTACTCCATTTTCCGCCGAATTCTGGAGGAATCGAGTTCCACCACTCAACACGCAACATCTCGAAAAAAATCGGTAAATAAACACAAGGTTCCCTCTGTCTACCGGGATACTGCGGGAAACAGGGTGAAGCTACAAAATTCTAAAAATAACATCAAACGAAATTAGAAAAAGGATTCTACATCATAAATTCGTTGTGTACTTGTCCTCTTTAAATACTATTTTCTCGAGTACATGTGCACATACAGTGCGCTGATGTTGCATATCACTTACCGGTCAATCTCATCGAAATTGCGTTTAGGTAGTCCCTCTCCGTAATATCCGTACTCCATAGGTGAACCTTGGGGCCACGAGTCGTGCTTCCGTCCGTATGCGCTAAAAGAAAACAATTACTTTTAGGAATTGCTACTGAGCCATAAATTTTACTAAATAATTTTAATAATAATAAAAGTATGTGGCACAGACTACATATATGTGGCAAATAGAGTCAGCCATTAAAAAGTACGTTATTGTACATTGTTTATGCCATTTCTGTATATTTCTTTTTTAACTATTTTTTTTTCAATTTTCTGGGTGCTTGTTATTTCATAAACGAAGCTAGCATATTACTGATACGGATTTATGAGCTGCAAAGAAATTTTCCGGATGGATTGTTTTGAAACTACAAATGCATACTCTGCAGTGCCGAGGGATTAGTCTTTCTTTTATGAATAATATATCATCGTAAGGCCGATTTGCAGCTTTACAGGTGAGAATACATTAGAAGTTTTATTTCAGTAAGAAAATGAAAAGAACATTAAATAACACAAGAAATTGTTATTATTAAAATATTTTTTTGTATTAAATAATTTCATGCTTTTAATACTTGGTTGATAAGCTTAATTTAAAAAATAATACTGTATTATCAAAAATATATCCCATTTACATTGCATAAAACTTTCAAAATGAACAAATTACCTGCCATAATCAAATCTGCGACCCAAGAAGTACGGGAAGTAGTTGGCACGTAATTCTCGTACCTGTCGGACTAAGTGGCCGCCGCCAAGTGGATCCAAATTACGAGGCTTGTGACCTACATAATAAACATTCTTAATATGATAAAATAATTAATATTATACGTAATTACACAAACACTTAAACGTCTTACCTTTAAAACTTCCTTGAGGTTTATTCAACGCGTTTCATGAATATACGAGCTAATGCTTTAAGCATCCATGCGAGATAGATTATTAATAGTACATAAATGCACCGTAACACTTTAAAAGGATAAGGTTACTGCAAACTAGAATTAAAAATAATTTCAAAATGGTGTATGGTTTGCAAGATATTTATTTCACATTATATTGACTATTTTTTTAATAATAAACAACATTCAAAAATATTAAAACCAACTTAAATATATCACATTTATAACATTTGAAGAATTTTACGAAAACATAAATAAATCGCAATATGTTAATTATCTTTTAATTTAAACAAAATTTCCACCTCCAAGGGGATCAACATGTCGAACAAAATTGCTTCCACCAATAGAATCTAAATTTCGGACAAAGTTTCCACCACCCAAAGAATCTAAGGTTCTTTTAACTAAATTTGGACCTCCGATTTGATCAAGGTTCTTTTTCACGAAATTACTTCCGCCGATGGAGTCCAAGTTTCTTACTAAATTTCCTCCTCCAATGGGGTCAAGATTTCGGACGAAGTTACTACCACCCAAAGGATCCAAAAATCTGGCATATTGCGCCTTATCATCAACATTTCTTCCCAAAAGTGATGATCCTCCGAGTCCATTTGCATATGCTAAGTTTCTTCCCACTAGCGTAGTACCACCAATTCCGTTAGCTCTCCCAAACGAATTATCTTCGTTGTTGATGTTTCTTCCTAATATAGAACTTCCTCCAGTGCCTCCCAAATTTCTATTGTTCAATGTATTTTCATATCTTATGAGATATCTCAAAAAGTTTTCCAATTCTTCCTTTTGTATGTAATCTGTAATAACAAAAGTATGAAACATACAAGTCAAATGATGTCAAATTAAACTGAACTACGCATATCATATTATACTCACCAAGTAAGAAACAAGTGCTCGAAAAATATTTTGCAGTGCAGTTGATAATTTTGTGCGGAGGAAAAACTCTGTGCAGCAATCCATCACCGTGAATAAAACGTGAATGGGAAACTTACTTGGTTATTAAGTGCATACTTTTAATAATAATATATTTGTGCGAATATTGTGCATGAAATGATTAATTTATATAATAATTTAATTATAAAATTGTGACTTATTTTAGTTCATAACGTTTTAGGTGCTTGCGAAAAATGAGTTAACGAACGAAGGAATTTATAAGTGCTTGAGGGTCAAACGTAGGGGTAACATTCTGAAGTGCAAATGCTCGTACAGAATTTTGTGTAAATATGAGACTTAAAATACCCGAGAGATGTCTTTGTATCTTACCACTAGAATCGTAGTTACCACGATGGTCTCCCACTCTTACGTCTTGGTCCTATACAAACCAGACCAATAATAATTATTTATTTTCACTCATTATATTTTATAAAAATAAATATATAGATATAAATCAAAAATTTAAATGTTTAAATAATTTAAATACCAATTTTCAACGAAATCTTTATCCCTTTATCAATTAAAATATTTCAACGACTGAATTGAACTAATTGAAACGACCAAGCCCATATAAGCTTTGGAGCTTTATTAAATTTTCTTACAATCATTTTATTATTTACACAAGAATTTCCTTTTCTCGAGCTCTGTGATTAGTATCTGATAGGAAGCTTACTTGTATAATAACCTTAGGTCGATTGTTCGTGTTAAAGTGAAATTAAATGAAATATTTTTAAAATGAGGCCATCCTGGCGCAGCGACACAGCGTAACTGTAACGCGACGGTATTCTATTGGGTCCGATTCCCACTAAGAAGAATGAATTATTATTTATTAATATTTTCAACTTAACACTGGGTTCCCTACCCTACCCTGCTATTTATGGCATATAGTATGAAACTAAAAAAAAATGCTTATTTGTCTTATTAGCTTCTTTTATACGTATGAGTATATAAGAGTATAGTATACTGGCATTATAGAATACTGTACTTTTATCATGAATAGTTTTTGTATAAATTTAGATAATTAAAGAAGATAATTTATGTTTTGATATATTATAATTGGTAATACAATAAATAATCTCTAATTACCTGGTGAAGATCGGCGTTGCAACAAACAAGTACAGTGGCAACGGCCACAGCCAATGCACATCCGGTTCCCATCATTAGACCTGTTTTATATTTAAAATGTAAATTCTATTAAAGATTACTTAGTATTATTATAAATATATCCTATCCTATCTTCTTTTATCTATTTATTTCCTTTGCGTATAAGACTATATTGAGAAACGTATCTTGTTCAATAATTATTGTTAAAGCGATAGTTTTTAGACTGATTTGAACTAAATTAGTTGATTAAAGTTTTTTAATGTTATTCCTCTTAAGAAAATAACAATTTTATAGTGGTGATCGAGACCAGTCATAGAACAGGGGTGCGATAGTTAGCGCGATAGATTGTGGGTTCGAATCTCACTCGAGGAAATGTGTATGTGTGTGTGAGTTACGAGACAAGGCACAGCGGCGCTGAGTTCCGCCAATCAATTACTACATTATTACGCTACATTCCATATCTCTAAACAGTCACCAAATAAAAGTATAGGAAATATAAAATAACGAAAAAAAGCGACAAGCCTCCATTGTTACTATGTACCATTTATAAAAAATATTTTAAGTTGAATTTAAATGGAACATTTCTTTCAATACATACTTCAGCATATCAGAATGTGAAACGAGGGTTGGAATTAAAAATTTGCATCGCTTATTAAGTTACTGTTACAGACGCATACGGCGTCATGGTTATATTTCATCTCGGTTTCATAATCAAATTTTACCTATCTGAATGGCACACGTTTAATTTGATTATTTTATTTTATTTCGTAGATATTTATTATACATAATAAAATAAAAATTATATTTGCAAATTAATTTATTTTCTCTTCTCGCAAAAATTCAGTTGGAATAAAATTAATTTTTATAATGCTTAAAGACTATATTAATGGGTGTATTGTACGAATTGTTATTATATTTAAATAATAATAACACTAGGTTTTCCCTCTGCCTGCCCTGCTTTGTGCGTGAATCTTATTTTTTTATTTTAAATATCGTACGAGTCGTGGCCCAGGACCACAAAGTGTAACTGTGAACGTGACTGGTTCTGGGTTCGATCCCCTCATTCTTTCGATCCTCGAGAAGACATAATATTTATTTAAATTTATATTTTCATTTCTTCGCTCTGGTGTCAAAGGCACAGAATTACGTTGAGCTCCGCCACTTAATACGCAATTTTATCAGAATTCGGCGGTGCAGAGTCTCTTAACCCTGTGGGATACAGCGTGAGGCTGATAAATAAAAATATTTAAAAACAACGTTCCAGTATCCTTTATGTAATAAAACTAAATAACTTCTTCATTTTTATTTAACAAGTCTCTGTAAAGTTGCTGCAAAATAATTGAACGTCCAATTAGTGGGGTATTGCATTTTTATATCATATGGACCCTACCGTGATACTTTTAGCTTAAAATAAAAAAAAACTAAAGAAATATAACGTTTTTGTTTCAGTGTTATTCTCATCCTAAAATGTTAAATATTTTTTACTTGTTTGATCCAGAATTACTTAAACTTTATAAATCTATTAGTTTGTTTATAATTTTCTTTTATATAATCTGTATAAAAAATATAGGGGCTGATTTTATAACGAGGCTATTATAACATTTCAGAAACATATTTATTATTGATCTGTTTCCTTCACGTTTTATCGATGTCGTACACGTGCAAGTAATCGTGTGATTACTCTCTACTTATAATTTTTAATCTAAATATAGAAAAGAGTATGTCGTGAACGAAAATTATTTCTTATAACAGATAATCGTTTTGTTTATTATTACAGTATATACATATGTCTATGTCCGTGAGATGAAAATTTAAATATGAAATATACTTTTATAAGAAAAAATATTATGAAGTATAGTAATGTGTACTAGTTGAAAGTAATTTGTATTAGTATTATGTAATTCTAAAATGCATATAAAATATTCTTATATATATATATAAAAAAAAAAATGCTGTTTGTTGACGTACTAATAACTAATCAATTTTTATTTTGTTATTTTTTTAATTAAAAATTAAGCAAAGAAAAAAAATATTTCAATATTAATACTGTGTCTAAATAATATAAATAAGAATTATAAAAAGATTTGTCCATACTACTAATATATCGGAATTGTTTATATTAATTTATTCGGAAAACTTTAAACGTTAATTTCTTTTTACATTTATTTTAAATTTACATAAGTAAAAACTTTTTGTATTACTTTTTATTGTATACTATTTTTGTTTGTAGTTTTTTTCTTTTAAATATATTAATTTGAAAAAAGGTTGAACATATAAATTGATCTATTTAAAATTTTATTTTACATCTTTATACATTTGTTCAAAATTATGGAAAAATATGATATTCATTTAATATATGATTTTTTCATAAAACATAATATAAATAAAAAGGGACTAACCTGTTGTGTCTTAGGCGGTAGTGCTAGGGCGGTCGACGCGGTGGTTGGAATGAGGCTTGACGAAGGCTTTTGGGCTTATATACTCTGGGCGGGCGGTCCCGCCTCCCGCCTTGTTAGCCTGCAATCCTGCATCGTACGTATACAATGATTAGTCTATCATCATACGTTACCAATCATAAATAATTTCGTATAGCAAATTTTCAAATGGAGAAAAACAAATATTTCAAAATGAAACAAATTCATAAAGTCTAGGTAATTTTCATCTTTCGTATGTATTTTTTGACAGTTGGGGAACTTTTCATTTTGCTCTTACAACTTTTTCGTGCTTTTTTTTTGCCGATTCAGCTATTTATACTTACCCATATAACATTATCATTGTGTATAATTTTTATATATAAAAAAAATTCTATATAAACATAAGGAAAGTAAGTAATTTGTATATGAAAATCCAACATTTTTTTATGATAGAAAGAAGTTTTAATTATTTACTTTTTGAAGTACTAAGGCGGAAAAAAAAGAATTACTATCAAAATTTCTCGAATTTTTACCAACATAGAATAAGGGCGGCCATAATTGGACCCATCCCATATACGCTAACAGGCTATTTTTTCTAATTTTCACGAAATAATGAATCAGACAAGCAAATTTTTTGCTAGTTTTGTTTGTATCTATTTTATTATTTAATGCTATTACAATACAATAGAAAGAATAATAGGATCATTTTATATACATAATGTTAAACTTCTGAAAATTTTATTTTTATTAATAATAGACGCTTTAATTTACATTAAAGTAAAAGTTTAAAAAAATTTTTCAATATAAGTTAAGCATAGGTTGCAATTGTTATAAGAGGTTATTTTGCAGATAGAAACTATCTCGTCATTTTATTGTCAGCTTCGTCGTCTCACACAGGTAGCAGGGTAAGCAGGATAGGGAGCCTAGTTAACACTAGGATTAATAGTCGAGACCTATAAGTAAATGCTTTACCAGGAACACCGCATAACTTAAAGAGGCTCCGACTGTTAATCCTAATAATCAATCTATTGGGCTTGTTTATTTTCTTTTTAGTTTTATGCAGTCGACGTTTTTGTTTTTTCAAATATTTTTTATATCATACATTAAAATTAAATTCTAGAATTTTGTTTTAGGATAATATTTGTTATGGTACGAGTTCATTTTCAAAACTCTTATTTCTTACCAAAAATTACAATACAAAATGACTATTAATTATATACATAAATATATCGTATATAGGTAAAATACATGCATTCAAAAACCGTATTCATGTCATACGGGAGTAAAATAATAAATAGCAATTTTGCTCTATTCGTTAAGAAATTTCCAGTTATATACTTAATTTATAGGATTGAAACCATTTATAATAATCACTCAGGAGAATAAAATAGTGTGAAACATTTTCAATATAGGTATGCGTCCATTTGCAATTTAGCATTCTTGCCTGTTATATTGCATGTCGCATTTATATTTTCATATCTTGAGTTCATAGCGTCGTATTTGCAAAATATTGTTGCTTCAATAAAAAAATATATTATTGATATATTTTACTTCCATATTATTACTTTTATATCTATCTACAAAAATCAGCTTCACGCTGCATCCCGCACACAGCAGGGTAGGCAGAGAGAACCTAGTGTTAAGACACTCAGTTCCCCACTTTCTGCCTCAGAACTCAACGCCGCACTTTACCTCGACACCAGAGCGAAGTAATGGAAATATAAACGTAAATAAATATTTCACTTCTTCGAGTGGCGATCGAACCCACAGCCGTCGTTACAGTTACACCCTTGTACCGCTGCGCCACAAAGGCCTCTGATTAATGTATATATCTATGTATGTATATATCTATGTATGTATATATCTATGTATGTATATATCTATGTATGTATTATCTATTTGTGTTAACAATTTTAAGCTCTGTTTAGCTTATTTTGCAAATGTGATAATATTATTCAAAAAAGTGTTGCGCCTTCGACACGTTTTAACGAAATTGTGCGTAAAACGTACCGTGGCTTAAGTTTATCAAATATTTTTCCTTATTACATGTTCGTTTCATATTTAGTTTATGGTGTTACATGTTTTTTTTTATTTTAAGTGTATCACAGAGATATTGTTTCTTTTATAATAAATACTTAAAAGAAAAGCAAAAGAACCTTACGACAGTTTTTGTAGTAGCATGTCAAGACGTCTCGAGTTTGTGGGTTCATATGTAGAGAATGTGATCCACATTTTATTGGTTAATTGTTAATTATTATTATTTTTGATTTAAGGTTCATTAAAAAGTTTTAAAAAGTTACATTTTCTGTTCTGCTACAACGTTTAAAATAGCTAAGTGTCTAAGATTTTTTTAAAAGTTTGTCAATTCAGCTGTCAAAAGGCAAAAGCAACACCACAGACAAACAATATCATTAAAATTGTATATACATTATATTAAATAATTACAAAGTAAAAGAAAAATCGATATATTCTCTGCCTATCTTTCTAGACGTGATATACAGTGCGAATCTGAAAAAAAACTCGACCGTTCGATTTTAACACGTTTTTATTATAAAAAACGCGATCATTTTGCAACGTATCTATTGGCACGAGAACATTAGGTAATTCATTATGTTTGTTTCAAACAAACACCATAGCGGCTAATTACAGCTTCATCATTAACAACTTCTTAAAATATTCAAATATTTACTAATTAACAACTTTTTTTAATGAGCTATATTTTTGAACATTTACAAAGCATACTAAATATTTATGGGTTATCTGTAGCTATTATATTTGCAAGTATGTATTTTGATTACTTATTTGTCTTCCTGAAGTAACTCAATTTCATAATTTATTTGCTGAATTCTGAACGAAACGGTCAACTTGTTTATCAGAATTCAAAAGTATTTAGAATATAATTTATGCGAATCACGAAAACGTCGTTTTTATTATTATACTTAGATACTTTAATGCTTGTGCCATACTTCTCTTGATTGTACGAGCTTTTGATGAGCGACCATTAAAGATCATTACACTCTCATTTTTATTTAACTTACTTTTAATTATTTTGCTCATTTTAATGTAAATCTTAATAATTACAATTTCAAACTTATTTTTTAAAAAGTATTTAGGTTTCAAAATATGGAGTATAAAGCTAAATGGAAAATACTCAAGTATAAAGCTAAAATATATTAAAGTACTTGCTTATTTGTTACTAATCTGAATAATTTTCTTTTTTTAACAACATTATTATATTAAAGACAAAATCTTTACGTTGAAAACTAAAGTTTCATCTAATCCAATAAAATTATTCTTTTACAGCTGCTTAGTGGAATATCGTCGTCTGAAATTTTAGTTGTAGTAAAAATCGTCTTGCTTTCATCATAATCAGATTGCGTTTTATATTGCACGCTCAGTCAAGTCTAGATAAAATGCATTAAGATTTCTTAAACCAATTTTCTAAGAACGCAAAATGCATTTTGAGTATATTCTTAAAAAAATATTTTTTTCCTGTTATGTTGAATGCATTAGACTTTACCTACTCTTTTCAACTTTTTCTACGCTTAGTAGTTTCAATCGTTTCAAGCAACAGTAAAAATTCTCACACAATAAGAATATCAAATACACGAGATAAAACATGTACTTAGTAGTAAAATTATATATGAGGCCTTCGTGTCGCAGCGGCACAAGGTTGTGGGTTCAATCCCCACTCGAGGAAGTGAATATTTATTTATTTCCATTTATTCGCCCTGGCGTCGAGACAAAACGCGGCGTTGAGTTCTGCCACTCAACACGCAATGGCTCCAGAAATCGGCAAAAAGTGGGGAACGCAATGTCTTAACACTTAGTTTCCTCTGCCTACCCTGCTGTGTACGGGATACAGCGTGAAGCTGATTGATTTTGTTTGATTTTTAAAACATACTTGGTATATATACATAGGATAGTTCCATTTACAAAATTACAGTTAAAAAAAGGAAATCTATAATTTTAAGCTTCTTTCCCCCTACCAATAGAGTAACTATGTTTTTTCCGGAAATAAGAATAAACAGGGCCGTCTTGAGCTCATATTTACCACATTAATGTGTTCACATTCACGTCAGGTAATTTGGGGGAATCATACTGGGCAAATTCACTACATTATACAGGTTAGATTAGCCTACTGTCTTACACATGCAGCTGTGATTACACGAGTACATCTGATCTATGATATTATGTTTCTAAGTACCTACGCAATCTCAGGACCTGAATAGTATCACATTTTGAATTAAATCTCGTCTTAGAATCTGAATATGTTAAACTCGTTTTTTTTTCATTATTTGCATTTTTATATTATACGAAAGTGGAAAATAACTTTTATTTATTTCATATATTTATTAGAGAACTTAAATTAATTTTAGATATCACTATTTTTACTTTTTAGAAAACATATAAATTCGAAATTTGAAGTGAAATCAAATAAAACTCCAAAAGATTTTATATAGATTTGTTACATGTATAACAGTATATCATGTCATACCATACTAAAATAATCAACTAATTATGCTTCACGCTGTTTCTTAGAAAGTAGGATAGGCAGAGGGAGTCTAGCGTCAAAGCAGAGGATCTCTACTTCACACCCGAATTTTACTTTTAGACTTTAGAGGCAGAATTTAACGCTATCCTTAGTCTTTCCACACCAAGGTATTAGGTATTTCTTCCCTAATGAGTTGGGGCTCACAATCAAAGCGTTTATGGTCAAATGCTGTTCGATTTCGCCACGTTGGGTTCACTTCCTTCATAAGGTTCCATTATTATTATATTATACATTTCCTATAATTTACATTTCCAATTAGTTGTACATGCTAAGTGGTGTCAATTTTCTCGTTATTTGTGGTTCGTGTTTAAAAATTATCAATTTAGGAGATTATCCATTATATATGAATACATACTATACATTTTGTACGTGTATAAGAGATACCCTCATAAATTACAACGATGAGAAGTGTTTAATTACAGGGTTGTTAGGAAGTTTATTAATTAACTCAAAATTACGATGACGCTTTGGACGATATTTTTTTACTTTTTATTCATAGAGTTATTAAAATGACGTTTTATGTAAATCTATGGATATTAAATATTTTAAAGGGTTTTATATCTTAATAAAATAATTGGAAGCCAAAGTTACAATTAAATTTTCGTGTTGACCGGTAAATGACAGCAATTTATTCCATACTTGTCTTACTGCGCCATGGTGGCTAGTTTTGTGCCTTTTTATTTATATATTTTTTTAATATGAAAAACTACGAAACTAATATTTTTGTATTATTAAAATTAAAATGTTTTTTAACGATATCATAATATTATGAAATATTAAAATGTTAAAGTATACAAGATACACAAAGTTTAGATGGGTCGCACGAATCTTCGTAGAATGAGGACAAATTGATTTCATTTTTTACCATATGTGAATAAAGTTAGCGAACAGTCCATGCATTTGCATACCAAATGTATGCAAATGCATGGGCTGGGCAAATGTATACCAAATGTATGATGGGGTCCTTACACATTTTATTATCATCTTATTGTAGGTATTCATGAGATATTATAAGCGATCGATTTAACTTTTAAATGTAATTGCCTATATAGTGAATTATAAAATGTTTTTTTTGTATTATTTTTAAAATATCTATCTATTTAAACACATTTAAAAAATAAAAAGTATTTTTTTACTGAGCTTTATTGTTAATATTCATGTCTAGGGCAGTTAGAGCTCAGATAAGTTCAAGTAAAGGATACGGGCGTTTACGCATCGTTTTTGGTACATTGTATATGAAATTAATCGAGTAATTAAAACCTAAAGATTAACTACCGTGGACTACAGTTATTAAATTTGGCAAGAAATGAGAATTTGCAATAGTAAAAAAATCCAAAAAGTGAAATTATATAGATATTTTAGAAAAAAATCATTACAAACTTATAATTGTTGTTCGTTTTATACAAAGTTATAAGTCCCAAACCTAAAGGTACGTAAACTTGTTAAGTTAGCCCTCGGCATGCGAGTCCGACTCGCATTTCACCGGTCTTCAAGGTTCCATTTCTATTATTTGCATGTAAAAGCTGAGCTATTCACTTTCATATTACAACTCACAACATATGTTCCAGATCTTTGATTTTAACATGTCAAAGAAGAATTCTCACAACTACAATTTTTGACAGGCGGCGTTTTCTTATATCTAACATTATATTATATCACTAGTGGACCCGGACGCGGCTACGCCTGCTTGAACTATAACAATATTTATGGAATGATTTACAGTTTTCAATAGAATTAGTAAGAAAATATAAGCCTGAATAATCAAAAAGAATAATAAGTAGAGATATATTATTAGAAAAAATGTCTGAGTTATTGAAATGAACCAACAAAAGAAGTAAAAGTAACTAAAGGATATTCTTTTTTTTTTTTTTTTTTTTTTTTNGGACTATATCAAATTTCGCTTTAGTGCGAGAATTGTAAAGCCGATGCGCTTGGCGCACGGGGAAACCCTTATTCCGGAGATCGGAGAAAACAAGCTCTACGTCTAATTCTTTCGGAATGCCCTTGAGAACTACGCGCAATTGGCGCTCGTCCTCTAGGGCGTACGAGTGGTATCCTATTTGATACTCCCTAAGGAATGAGGTTAGTTGTCGGTGCTCCGACGAAGTGGCTACTTGTATTTTGATTCCTACCTGCGTTAGGCGCGCGGTGGAATATGAGATATTTTGGCTGTTAAGCCAATGAGAAACTTTGTCCCATTTGTGTTTTTCCTGCAGGTAAATGGGCGGCGGAGGCTTGACACGGGGGGCGCGGGGGGTCTCGGGCTCTTCCCGCTCGGCCGTAGTTGCGGGGGCAGGGGAGAGGGGGACCGGCGACGCGGCGCCGTTCGCACGGGTGTTTTTGCCCTTGGGCTTATTTGCCTTCTTGGGCGGCGGGGGGGCCTTAGGGGCCTTGGCCTTGCGCTTGGCCGAACGAGATGCGACGGTCTCAAAACCGTCATCTGAGTCATCGGAGGAGGAACAGTTGTTCGCCTCCATTTCGTTACCGGGCGGTTGCGGTGAACATGGGGCGCGGGGGACGCGGAGAAGATCCCTCGGCGGGGCGACTTCGGAGTCGCTCGGCCCGTCCGAGAGCATCGGCTCTACTTGGGCAACATCGGCACTCGGGCCGTCGTCGGGCGGGCTCGGGCTCGCGTTGCGGTTGCGCGCATAATTAACCGCCGCGCGGTAAGCCTCACTATGGTGGGCTTCTAGGTAGCGGAGGATATCCTCCTTTTCGGCCATTATGTCATTCCCCTCACCTTACGGTGGGGGAGGGTGTGTAATTTAAGTCTAAACTATCACTTTGGCAAAAACTAGTCTTCCGTCGGTGAACGGAAGGTGAGTGCCTAACTATAAAAACTGTGTAAGTACTCACAGAAGAGTAGACTCTCTAGTCCTATCGACCTCAGGACAACGCAGCGCCGGGCAGCACAACACAGCAGGGTGCTACGCAGCTCAGCACAGCGCAGGATGAAGCGGGAACCACAACACTAAAGTATATAACCGACAACGAATATACATAATAAGGGCGTCCGATTGTGCGACCTCATCGGAGCAAGGCCGAACCGGAACTAAAAGGATATTCTTAATATTAGAAAAAGTACCTAAAGGCTTCCGTGCGTGCGTACATACTCGTAGATATCGACTCTATGAAATAACTAAACATTTTTCTATATTAAATAATTTCCGTCAACGTCATCTGCTCGTTTGCGTCGGTCATACTATGTCGCCCGAAGGTTAGGTCATTCCGAACCAGTGACATCTTAATGATGTATTAGAATGTTATACAGTAAACTATAGTTTTAATCTAGATAAAATGCTAAAAGTGACTTTTATATTTGTTTTTATAGGGATGAATATCAAAATATAAGTTCATTTTGGGTGACATTTTTCTTAAAACAACGACGACGGTTGTTATTAATATTGCAGAATAAATTGCATGTCAAATTAGAAAATATTGTAATTTATTAGTACATGTGTGTAATGTCATGTTATATAGCCTATAGCACTTCTGAAAAATGCAGCTTTTATACAAATCAAAAACATAGTAAATCGGACCAGTAGATCCAGAGATCTTAGCGTTCAAACCAACAAACAAACAAACTCTTCCGCTTTATTATATTAGTATAGATTAAAATAATCCAGCTCATCCTTAAATTTGGACATCAGAGACAAACTGAGTTTGTAAGATCGATAGAATTTATCAAACATATTTTACGTATTTTTTTTTGAAAATGTATTGAGTGTACAGACTATTTTTATTACTTGTTAAATATACATAGTATAGACTATAACCTAAATAGTTGTATAAGCTAAATAGTTGCAAAAGAATGCGTCTTTTGCACTCTTTCACAGTAAAACAGGATTAAAATGTAAATAACTAAATAAAAACTATATTTTATTAGTAAAATTTACATATTAACACTTATCATTCTAAAAAAAATGGTTCATAATATTTTTAGTCTGTATAAAATTGTATTTTGAATTAATACGAAAATACTGAAAGAGACTATCAGAAAAATATAAAAAAGGTGCGTTTGATTTTGCTTCATAAGTCCAGTTAATTCCATTATCTAGAGTGCTCTTGAGATTTAATAACCACACTTGACACGAAGTGCGATACAAATCTGTATTCCATTGGTACGTATACTGGTAGATATCGCATGTTGCCGAATGATGTCATGGACGATATTGCGTCAATAGGTAGTTCTATTAGAAAAAATCCGTCTCGTTTAGTTTTAGTAATTTAAATTTAAATTGAAATAACTAAACGAGATGATTTTTTTCAATTTAAAGTTCGATTCCCCCTCGAGGAAATGTAATATATTCAGTTTTTTGCTCGGGTGTCGGGCAAAGGCATTGCGTGTTGAGTGGCGGATTCAACACGCAATGCCTCAAATTCGGTGGAAAGTGGGAGACGGAAATGTCTTAACAACACACATGTTAAAAGCTTATATTTGCGAATCCTATTCATAGACATATTTATGTGAAATATCAATTTCATAAAACAAGAAAAAGTATATTGTATAAAGCAAAAAAACTATATTTGTATGTACTTATATGTAAATGCAATACAAGTAAAAATAATCTTAACTAAAAATCTACACCAAAATCCTCTGCACTCAATATACTAAGTTTAAATGCAAAACAGAAAATATTTAACTGACTGTTATACGTTCAAAACTTCAACTAAAAGATAAAGTTCATTTAAACATTGAAGATATCTAAAACCCTGTACAATGTGGTTGACATTGAATATAACTTTCCCAATCTCATTTAACATGTTCAGATTCCGCTTAAAGCTTTCATTTTTTTCTATCTATTGTTCTCTATCATTGAAATTTTCTTTTGCGATTGTATTGTAACTAATTATTTTTACAATTAATTCAAATTTAAATGTTGAAATATGTTTTCTCTACATAATAAAATAAACACAATATGTTTTTTATTGGTAATATGGGTAGATAATTTACCTAGTTAATATACTAATTATATACTTATTATTTAAATTGATATTGATGAGTGAATATGTGACACTAGATCATTATTATACTAAAATTATATTTGTGTTTATTTTAATTAAATAATTTTAATTTTAATTTTGAAAATTATTTATTATTAAGTGTTTTTTACTTTAAATTATTAATATTATTAATTGTTTTTTTTCGTACTTGTATAACAAAATAGAATAAGTGAATAATTTATTAATGTATATATGTAACTGTTTTTTATCCTAATAATGTATGATTTGTGTGTAGCATATGTAATTTATTATTTTTTGTGTTGTGTTTATTTTTCAGTTGTTGTTTGTTGTTATCGTTAAATTTATTTTTGCATGTGGAGCCCACCTGTAAATAATTGAGCAATTAGAAGTAATTTACTTTGTTTTTTCTTTAATGGCATATAATAATTGTATCAATTGTTGGTGGGCCTTATAAATAAATAAATAAATAAATAAATAAATTAAACCAAATTAAATATTTAATAATAAATTAAGATTTTATTTTAAGTGATAATCTCGTATTTGTGACTGGGTTGACCACTTTTTTCCCATACTATTCCAGCTCTCTTAAAAAGTTGAAAAATATTTTTTTTATATTTTGTATAATAAGTAAATTAAACACATCGATATAAGCAATATAAGCGAGAAGGGTTTTCATTTTCAATCAATAAGAGTTTTATAATATGTATAAAAGTACGTCGTTGCTACGTTATTTATTGCTTGCTACGAATGTCGTAGCAATAATCTGTTAACGATTGAATCTCTTTTATGTGCATGGGACTGTAATGATCAAATTTAGTTTTAATATATCCTTTCTAATATTATTCAATTTTAAATTTATCTGCTTTAACTTTCATCTTATATAGTATTTTTTTTTGTTTATATAAAAAAAAAAAATTTTTTTTCTTTATATTAAGCATAATTTCAGCTACAAATATTATAATATAAGTTAAGCGATTTGTACTACTGTAGATTTGTAGCCTTTGACATATTAAAAATATTGTTTTAGATTTTTTTTGTATTGTCTAAATTACGTTCTCCCAGCTTTTAAAATATTTTTCCAGTTTTACCAACTCCAAATTTGCGTAAAATTAAAAAATTTACGGTGGAAATTCAAATATTAATAATTCACAGATAAGAGCAAGCAAGCTTCTTCCAAATTGGAAAAGTTGATTAATGAATACCCATTGTGGTTGTCAGAAAATCCTGCGATGGATAGTAGGCGACGCGATCAAGGCACCGGCGAGGCATGATACTAAAATACGGTTCAGAAATAAACGGAATTGTCGTTTATTTTACTTTAATCTATATTTAAATTATGTTTAATTGTTTTAAGGATAGCGAAATTGCCTCGGCAATGTGCTAGTAGCAACTGTAATCTATAGTACAAATTTCTATTGTGTAAGCATTTATTGTACTAATAAGTTTAATATTACCTTTATACTTGACCAAGCAGAAAATATATAGTAATAATGTGGAATAATTGAGATCCATTGTCCAACAGAATATGCTTCTGGCCGGTTAGGATATTTAACAAAAAATCTTTTTACTAATGAAAATATGTTTGGGTAACATACGCATACTATTTAAGGCACTTAATAGTCAAGAAAACTTTAAAATGTTCATATTTTTTCATTCATTTTTAAAACACTTCTGATATACATACCTACGTAATATAATTACACATTACAATTTGCAACATATACTTTCACATATGTATACAACAATACAAATACAACTACATATTTTTATACACAAAATAAATATTTTAATAAGAAAACTCTACATCATTCTATATTTTATACATATCATGTTTTATTTCTATTAAAACAGCACTAGTTTTTAAATTTGAAGTAAATTTTAATATAATAATATTTTGTAAATCCCATCCGCCACTCCTCCTTAGCATCTTAAACTTATTCGAAGTAAACTTTACAACTAACAAGATATTCTTAAAGTACTTTAATATTAAGATTAATTTTAATAACAAACTTAGAGAGTAAGAAATTACTGTTCGAGTAAAAGCCTGTTAACGACACTCTCTCGAGTAAAGATCTTTTATCCGAAAAGTTTAAATAAAATCTAATATTAAACGTATCCTGTCATTGTATATTGTTTAATATTGGTTAAATTAAAAAAAACTGATTGACGCTGTTTCCCGCATACAGCAGGATAGGCGCAGGGAACCTAATGTTAAGCCGCTCCGTTCCCCTTCATCAGCCAAATTCTGGAGGAATTGCGTGTTGAGTGGCGGAGCTCAACGCTGCGCTTTGCCGCGACACCAGAGCGAAGAAATTCCTTAAGTGTAGATCGAGCCCACAACCGAACGTCACTTTTACAGGCTCACTTTGTGCCCCTACGCCGCCTCTGGCTTCAATAATAATAATATAGATTATATTTCATGATAAATCATGCCAGTCAAATATTTAATATACTAAATGAACATTAGTGATTACTGTATGACAGATCTCTTATTTTTTTGTTTTAATCCGAAAGGAAAATTTATGTAAATTTCCGTCATGTTCCTTCGTCATTCTTTTTATAATTAAAAAAAAATATAAATTTATTATTTTAGTGTTGTCTATATCTGTTTACCTTATTTAAAAAAGAAGACAGCTTAAAAATGTCATTTTAATGTAGAGTAAAATACAAAGAAGTTTAAACAAATTACTTGTGATGTGGCAAATAATATTTTTTTTGTAATTAAACAAGACGGTTTTTTTTCATTAAATATCCTTTTATTTTGATTTTATAACTTAGTCTTACCCTAATTTATTAAACTCAAAATATTTGCACACACATTTTTAACAAGTGTAGTTAAATATTTTATTGAAAATCGTATTATCCTAAACCAAGAAGGTAGTAACGTTGTAGGGATATTAAATAAATATGAATATTATTAATCAAAGGTGAAATTATGTGAACATTTAGGTATTCGTAGTTCTAGTATATTATGCGAAGAGTAATGTTTTCACTAATAACATATTAGATAAGTAAATTATGTTAAGGATAGGTTTATAACAATTACATTTAGTTTATTATACACAGTGCCGTAGCTAGGGGGGTGCGAGCGGTGCGGTCGCACCGGGCATCAAAAGGAAAGGGGCATCAAAGTTGACGATTATTTTTTTTAAAGGTAGCCAATGTCACATTGTAGTGTCTGACGCTTGATCTGCGTGAGAGTAGAAGACACTTTGAATCTCCTTTTTTTTTAGAGGGCATCAAGTCCCAAGCCGCACCAGGCTGCAAATACCCTAGCTACGTCACTGACTATACAGGTATCTATATAACTCATATACGTCTTAAGAAGCAGTTGGTATATCCTTTGGCAAAGAAATTTTAAACTGAAGCAATACTATAAGATATATAGCAATCATGCTTATTGCCTGCAACAAACAATAAAATATTAGAGTAATTCTAATTAAAACGACAATCTTAAACGATAATATTTTTAATACTAATTACCAACATCTTATCCTCCTTAATCTCCTTTTAAATTGATTTCTTTCACAAACAACAAATCATTTAGAAAAAAAATATTCTTATATAGATATTTCTGATCATATTATTCAATTTTGCTTTAAACGATACGAAAATTCGATGCTAATTTATTTTTTGAGTGTTACCAGTCAAACTAGCCAGAACAATTTAAAATTGAATTATCAGGAGGTTTGGTGTCAAAAAACGTACTTCAGGTATTCTGTTTCACCTCTTTATAGCGCCATTAATGTTTATACCACCTCTGTGTATAATTTATTTTGTATCTTTATTATAATATATATTTAATAACGGAAATTATATTTAATGGGGAACGGAGCATCTTAACACTAGGTTCCCTCTGTCTACCTTGCTGTGTGCGGAATACTGCATGAAGTAGTTTTTTTTAATTACACATTGACCACACGTACTAGTTACGTTATATAGTGAATTATACAATTTATAAAATATAAAACAAATACCGATATTAAAAAAACGAAACAAGCACGAGTTCGGCTCGCCCACCGATGATCATGAGATATCGAACTTTTTTTGAAATTTAGGGTCAGCCTCAGGGAAATTCATCAGATCTCTTTATACTATTTAAGGCTATTATTTTTTAAGATTAAACCACAAATGTATAGTTTACTTTTTTCTAAACTAGTAGTACCTGTAGATGCTAGCTATCAAATTTCATAACTCTAGGTACCAATATGGTACTTCCGGTTAACTTTCATTTAACTTTCATACCTACTGTAAGACGAGAAAAGTGAAATATATTTTACCTAATAAATAAAAATCTTACAAATTCAACGATATATATTTACTCTTTTTCGATATTTTACTCGATATTTAGACACCATATCACACTATGATATTCGAATGTATAAAATTTACATAGTAAAAGAGTTATTTATATAAGAAGATTCGTTAAATTATCTAAAATATATTTCATAATTTAAGACAATATTTAGGAATTCTATCTTCTGCTATTATGTTAAATATACTTACTGATGTTAAAAGTTCTCTATTGACATGAGCATATCCTTTCAAGCTTACGACTGCTGGATTCATTTCTATGGCCTGTATGAAATGATCAACCTGCAAAGGAAAACAAAGGTTTCTAGTCAGTTCATATTAAGGTCCTAGTAATAATTTGGTAATATATTCGTAGAACACCTCCTTCTGAGTTGGACGATCCACGGACAGAACATCGATCGAAAGCAAAGTATCTTGTACACCAGCCGCCACCTGTGCAATTAAGTTTATTTAATATATAAGTCTCCCTTATCCCTTAAATTCATTTAAAAACTAAATAATAATAATATTAATGATATGTATTTTTACTTCGCACTTACAACTGTGATTACTCATATACACCTAAGTCACTAACATTTACCTTATATATATAAAAACAAAACAATATTTTTTTTTAATCTTAAGACTACATTTTTAATTTAAATTATTGTACTTAAGGGTTGAACAACAATTGTAAAGTAAAAGCGTTACTTTATTTTATTTTTTTTATAGTGTAGAGTGTTTTAACATTAGGCTCTCTCTGCCTACCCTGCCCTAGGCTCTAGGCATTAGTATAAATGTAATAAAAGTACAAATTGCAAAAATGTATATGCAGCATACTTTAAGTGTGGATTTATGTGAGCAATCTGCAAAAATAAAGAGCAGTGTAGAACAGTAGAGCGTGTCAACGATCAAGCCCATCTCCTTGAAACTGAATCCAAAGCCGTGATCAACAATTTCGGATAGCGCCCCATACACAGCTATGGTTATGTTAAAATACCTGAAATCCGTAAAGAAATATGCAACCCTTATTAATATTATTTTTATCCTTAAGTTTTTATACACTTCCAATGATGTAGGTCTATGTTAAAATGTAACACGACGGCTATGGATTCCATTCCCACCAATTAGATTATTTTATATTTGTTAGAAACATTTTATTGGCAGTAGCTGTACTTGAAGTTACATATATTTAATTATAAATAATAATAATATACTATTAATATTTATGTTGTAGTTATACCTTCGTACTTGATAGTTGAAAGCAAATGTTATATTACAGATACGTACATAAATAGGCAGTATGTTGAATAAGTCCGGGCGTAGGCATTGCCAAGTAATTGAAGTTGCTCGGATAGATTTAACCATAAAAAGCGATAGCTCGATATCAGATTGGCTGTACATTCTATATTAACATCCTAAAAAAAATTAATGAATATTTCATATAATTATTAAAGTCATAAACATACTTTATACAATAATATGTTTTTAGGAAACAACGAATTTTCTTTGCTACGAAGATTGATAATTGTTATGTAATTTCCTTTTATTTTTAAAAAATATCAGCTTCAAGCTGTATCGCAAACATCAGGGTAGGCAGAGGAAACCTAATGTTAAGACACTCTGTTCCCCACTTTCTTTGCTTTGCTTTGACAAGTGAAGGAATTGAAATATAAATTTAACTAAATATTCCATTCCCTCGAGTGGAGATCGAATCCACAACCATCGCTTTACCTACTGACCTCCTTTTATTTTTATGGTATATAGAATAGAATAGAAATAAAGGACTAAAAATAAAGAAATGGGAATAACGTTAAAGTGCACAATTAGATTAAATAAAATACAGTAATAAAATAATAATGAATATACACACATACATACTTATATATATATATATATATAAACGATATATATATAAACGATATATTTGGAAAAGATAGTCTTTTAAACGATTTTTAAAAATATTAAGTGATTTTAAATGACATATTTCGGAAGGAAGTTCATTCCAGAGGATAGCAGATTTTACAGTGAAGGAATTGGAATAGAATTGGGTACGACAAGTTGGAAATTTAAGAAGATTATCGCTCCTGGACCGAAGCTCAAGGCGTAGGCTAGAATCGGAACCACGGAAGCAGAAAAGATCTTTTAAATAAGCAGGATAGAGAGGATTATAAAGGATTAAATAGAGGAGAGTAAGCATCTAGAAGTTACGGCGATGTCTGATAGGAAGCCATCCAAGCTGACGACGATGATATGAGACATGATCAAATTTACGAAGACCATAAATAAATCGAATACATAAGTTTTGTAACCGCTCTAGTTGGTTAATTTTGTTCCTCAGATAAGTCTGGGTAACATGAGTCAGCATAATCTAAAATCGGTAGCAGTAGTGAGTGAGCTAGAGTAGTTTTTATTTTAACCGGTAGGAAATGTTTATATCGTTTGAGGGATCCAATACTAGCAAATAATTTTCGGCTGACCTCCGCTATCTGCGCTGACCAAGATAGCGAGTTGTCTAAAATAATCCCAAGGTTCCTTATAGACGCATTAACACTTAAAACGACACCATTAAGCTGTACTGAGGGAAGTTTTATGCCGCCAAGTTTTTTTAATTGCTTAGTGCTGCTTAACTAGGATTTACTAGGATTAATAGTAAGTCCATAAGATGTACTCCACACAGATATATTATGTAAATCCTCGTTAAATTTACAAATGGCCACATCCATATCACTGGACGGAGTCGCTAAGTAGATCTGTAAGTCGTCAGCATATAGATGGAAGGAAGAGGATAGGGTTTGGGAAACAGTATTAATAAAAATAGAGAACAGGAGTGGGGAAACGACACCGCCTTGTGGGACACCCGCAGACAATGAGCATAGGGAAGATGATTTGTCGTTTGCTTGTACGTATTGTCGCCGGTTCGATAGATAGTTTCGGAACCACTCAGTAGCTTCTGGGGAGATGTTTATTAATTGTAAGACAGCAATTAGTAAATCAATATTAACAGTATTAAAAGCGTTACTGAAATAAAGCAATGCAATGAGGCTATATTTTAATAGAGTAGACAATAAATACTCAATTTCCACTATTCGGCTATATCACTGACATTGTCTGTACTGTGTGTGACTGTATTTAAACTATTTTGAATTGTGGTATCATTCTATATTATATCTATTTTATTGTATTATATACATATGTATGTATATATTACCCTGCGGAAACACTCTGACAGGCTTTGAGATGCAACTCTAATCCCTCTACAGTTGATATACCAAAGGGCACAGTTCATATTAATCATTGTAATAATATGATAGTAGGCCGCAGTATGACGTAGAAGGAAACCATCCAAGAGGGCACAAAGGCTGAGCAAAAAGCAAATGGCGAGTAATAAGCAACCAAAACTTATAATGACGATTGTTTTTTTTAAATTAGGAAATTGTAAATTTTGTCCTGTTACACGATAGTATCGCACCTGCAAAAAAGTAAATATTAATTCGTAATAAAAAAAATAGTAAGTAGACAGAGTTGAAGCTAAATAACTTTTAATACCAAAATAATAGTAATTCATGGTATATACCATAAAGAACCTTCTTGAAAAGTTGAAAAGGGATTTCTTCTTCGTGCCAATGCTTGGAAAATTCAGATCATATTTTGCCAGTATTTAAACACATTATGAAAAGAGACGGAGTGTTTACGAGTGTATGTATTTTTATACCTACAGCAAGTAGTATTTTTTTAAATATAATACATACATACATACATATAAGCATTGATCAGTCCAACCTAGGAGCATCGAACATAACATCTTATTATGCGAACGAGCATGGCTAAATCTAAATCTAAAATAGTCCAATAAAATAACGTTGCTTAATTATTGGTTGGTTGAGATTATTCATTTACCAGACAAGCTAAAAAAAATTCTGAAATTAGATACCTATACAAGTATCACTTCTTAGTGACAATGTATCACTTCTTAGTGACAATGTATCACTTCTTAGTGAAATTAATCCGTCTAATTTCTTCATTTCAGTTTCTACATTTTAGTAGGTAATAAATAAATTCTCCACTATTTGGTAATATTTAAAAAAAAGCAAAAAATATTCAATGAACTTGAAACCACACCCTTCGAGCGCAGTCAGTATATTTAATTCTTTAAAATGTTATATAGAGAAAAGCAATCAACCACGTACTAGTTCTAATAACAGCTACAATAAAGTAAAGTCACGTTGTCACGTTGTCACGTATTCCATGATAAGTAAGTTGAGTACGAAGTCAGCTAACAACGTTAAAAAATTTCGGCCCTTACTTGAAACTTTCCCCAATTCGTTTTATAAATGGCGACTTGATGTGCGACGCCCCAGCCTACGAATGGGATCCAAAAGTGTGGCACGAGGAACGCAACAAAAAGTATAGAGTAAATATAATCGTCGAATTTTTTTATAGAACGCAATATCATTATACGTTCATAACCCACGATTAGTACAATTATTGTTGTAAATACGTAGAAACATATGGCGTAAGCCGTAGCTCGGGATTTCCAACTGAATGTAATTGTACCTAAAATAAAAATGTTTATTTAGCCATTTGCTTAAATTAATGGATGGTAATAGGGAATTTTAAGCTAAATGTTAAGTGCTTTTAAGTCTGTAACATATAAGACCGACTTGGTTTTAAGCGATGCGCGACGTGTGTAAGTTGGTCATATCTGTGTAACTAAATTGAAATTTAAAAAATATTAGTTACCCAGTAAGTACCTGCGATACAGCTAGTATTTTGTTTCAGTGTCCCAAAATAAAAGTGAATGAATTATTGTATATATATATATTTTGTTTTGTAATAAATTCCAGTGCAGTTTTATAAATTTTTACACCATTTTTGAAACGCGTTTGCCAACTTTTAAAATAGTCTAAATGGTGTGAACCCGGCGGAGAGAAATGTTGTGAACCCTTGCGCGTCATAACAAAGGCCGGGAGAAAAAAATTAAGTAGGTAAACATAAATATTTCCCATGTCAGCATCAAACTTATTTCTATTATTCATAGTGATACATTTTCCAACTTAGTATAATTATCCTATATCTTATGTACGATTATAAACGCGAATATGTACCTAAAGAAGTTTGTTCCACTTTCACGCAAAAAATACTAAGCATATTTAGATGAAACTTTACAATAATTATATCTTATAAACAGAATATGTTGTAAAATATATAATTATTTCTGTAAAATTATTTAATAATATTATTTCTTTCAAAAATGACAAAAAATACGCAACTTTTTTATATCTTAAGCATGAAGAACCAAACCATACCTGGCCGAGAACGCGTTATTGGCATTACAGCAAGCGCTCGAAATAAAACAAGCAATAATTTATGATCTCTGTAAAACTGATCGTGGATCTCGCAAGTGTCACCATCTTGAGATGATAATAAATTACGTTGCTCTCTTTCCTGTAAATATTTATTATGTTATTTCTATAGAGTTCTGGAGGCATTGTGTGTTGAGTGGCGGAACTCAACTGCGCGCTTTACGTCGACACCAGAGCGGAGAAATGAATATATAAATTTAAATAAATATTTCCTATCCTTCAGTGAGGTTCGAACCTACTATCACACGTTGCGTCGCGTTTACAGTCACACATTTGTGCCCCCGCGCCATGACTGCCCTCACTTTATATTATTTTTAAGTCAATCAATTTTGCATTAATGTTTATATTTATAGAAAACAATAAATATTATATTCCACGGTAAACACTATTTTAATTACTAGAAATTTGATCAACTTGATAAAATGCTTAACCGATTTCTTGATTGCATAGAAAGAATGCGCGCGGTTTTACTTAATTAGTCCATTTAATATAACTTTCTATTGGCTTATTGAACCTAACCTTCAAGAAAATAGAATATCTATATACAAACGTATATAGATATTACTTATGAACAATAATATAAATATATGTGGACTGCAAATGCTATTATTCGACAATTCACTATTATATGAATAGTGCTTTCTAAAGAAACTAACAATTAACCATGTCCATTTTTTCCCTTTAGAATAAAATGTAATTGGTTATTTTTACTAAATTTTAATTTAATAAAATAGCACTCACATAATCTTTCTGTGTTTTCTCAAAAACTACTCTATTTAATTGAATATCTTTCATATCATTTCTCAATAAAGAGAAATTTAAACGCTCTTCGAACAAATGGTCAGGTATCATATTAACAAAGTTCCCCTTACAAAATTTCAAACAGAATATTTTGAACTAACAAATTATTCGACTTATATAGGCTGATTTTATCGAATTGGTAAACAAGGCGTGAAATATTGTGGCATATTTCATTAAATTTGAACGTAAACGATGGTCGCCAGTTTTGAATTTTAATGCTCCGCATGAAACTAGGTAACGACTGTTATTGCCGTTGGTAAACATAGGCTTATGCATATACCTATTCATTTTCATAAACGAATGAATATATTATATAGGTACCTGCTGTACTCTCTTAAGTCGATTGTCAATAATAAAATACGTCTACACACGTAGACATATCAATATAACGTAATAATAATAATGATAATTTTATAAATATATTATTCTATTGTAGTAAAGTGCCTATAACAACAACAAGTCTAAGTATTTGAATAAAGAATTTTTTATTTGAATAAAGAATTTTCCAACATTGTATTTCTACTGATTGGGCTTATATTTATCCTGATTTGGGCAAATTTTTCAATACTTTTTTTGGGTTTAAAAAATAATAAAATAACATAAAATGATTTTTTAAAATAATGAGAACACGATGTATGCTTTTCCTTGACATCTAGGATGGTCGACGGTCGCCCTTACAAGGACATCGATTTCGTGCTATAAAAATATAAACGTGAAACGAAAGTCAAGTTACGTAGGATTTCTAATGAACAAGGAAAGGTTCCTTTGTATTGTGAACCTATTATATATTTAAGTAATATCTAGTCATAGGACACATAATAGCCTATTTTTAATAGTGCCAATAATGTCGAATTTTTGTAATGATTTGTGGAAAACATTATTTTTTCTTTCAGCTGTCAGCTTGCCAAATGATAAAATAATGTAAAATATAAAGTACCTAATTATGTTCTAAAATTTGTAAAAATCTCCTTACAGGGATGCTAACAAACAATTTAAGTTAAGAGAAAAGATCAGAGCGCTTGGATAATTTTCAAGAGGCGTGAGTTGAAATCCTAAAATGTCCAAATTTTTATATATTTTCTAGAAAAGTATTTTTCTTTCCTAAGAGCTGAAAAATTAAAAATGTACTTAAATATCGACCTATCAAAAGGGTAAAAAACCACAACATTTCCGATATTATTTTAATTTAATATTTAAATGAAGATATCACAGTTTCATAATTAAATATGTAATTAATATTCAAAATTCATAAAGTAAAAATACTTCAAATAAAGAACAAAGTAATCTGAAATATACAAGCTTTAAAGAAAAGTAACTTCATTACATAATGTTCGAAAATTAATAATTAATGAAAAGATTTTTTAAAAATTAATAAAACATATATTTATTTACATGTATCCACAGTATACAAAATAGTTTTTTGAACTTTGCTAATATTTTTTGTACACTGTTCAGTGATTTTTACAAAACTTTATCTTATACAATAACATACTTGCTACTCTGTTCATCTTTAGTGTTTCAATAAAAGTATGTTATAAAATAAAATACCAAAAAGAAAGAGATTATATTATATAAAAAAATATTAATAGGTTAAATCAAACTGAAGATTCAGTCTTCTTTATACAATTTTTAACAAAAACAAAATACATTATTATTTTTTCTCTAATAAATTATCTTATATAATGATGTAAATGGATGGAATAAATATTTTCAAGACTTTAGTTTAGTCAATTGCGCCATTAGATCTTTGTCGATATCAGAAGTGGATTCACCAACTTTGTTGCGTGCCACTGAAGGTGCATTTGCCATCTGAAAAAGTAAATGGTAGAAATTAAAACATTTATATAAGATTTAAAAAATAATAACAAGATAAAATAAGATATATAAAGGCCTCAAACAATAAAGTTAAATAATACAGATTTTGTTCTATTTCTTTACAAATTAAAAAAATTACTTACTTTTCCACTTATTTCAATGCCTATCTCATCCAAAACCTTGTTTACAATGCCCTCAGATTCTTCTTCATCCCCAGACTCAGTCATTATATCATCTAGTGTGTCTGAAACTAAAAGAACCAATGAAAATTAAACATGTAACTGAATAGGCAGAACGAACAGTGGTAAGACATGCAGTTTCCAGTATTTTGATTTGTTTTTTCGATTTTATTAACGCTCCATTCAACACTCTAAGTTCCTCTCCTCAATGCATGTTCAAAGGTTTAAAAGCCTTTTTGAACATGCATTGTATACTCCAAGTCCCTCTCTATAGGCAAATTTAAAATTAAACTACTAATGGTGGATTCAAATTTTCTATATTTGTTCCATGTTTCAACATGCAATATCTCAAAATTTCACTGGAAAGTAGGGAATAAGGTGTAAGTAGGGAATAAGGTGTAAAGTAGGGAATAAGGGAGTGGTAATTACTATGAAAAAAAAATTATAAAACTTACTCATTTCATCTGTCATATCCATCTTTGCACTTGCATATTTAAATGCTTCCATATCTTTTGAAATTTGGTGAGGGTTCAAAATTTTATTAATACTACCCATGGTTTTAGCAGTAGTACCCATTGCATTTGCAATAGCTACATTAGCACCCATTGCCTTGTTATGTATTTGGACACTAGAAATCTAGAATTTTTATTTACATTTTTATTAATACTATTTAAAAAAAATGGCATTAAATAAAATATTATTCTAAACTAAGGATAGAGAAATATTTTAAAAAACATATTGAAATTTTAATGTAGCTAAAATTGAACCTGTGCCTCTTTTAAACTGACCAAGTGTCATCAGTACAAAGCCTAAGCCTATGTTGTAATTTTTATGTGTTTGAAATACAAATAAGTGTAATAGTATTAAGTTAAAGATATTTTTAAATCTCACCTTACTGTTAGCTGCATATAATCTAGTTTTTTGGTTTCTTAACTGAACTAGCTGTTTTGCAAGTATTTTACATCCTTCCTTATCTCCTTCTTTAGCCATTTTCTTAATTTCCATTTCCTGAAAATGTAAATAAGCCAATTTTCTTTCTTACTAAGTTCAAATAGGGTCTTATAGACATTAGTTTTACATACAATTTTTTTTTCTTCTCTTTCCAATGCTAACTTATCTCGCTCCAAATCTCTCCCAGCTTTGCGAAGTTCACGATCATTTTGTCGTTGTTGTTCTAAGAGTATAACAAATTAAACTATGAATTGTATGATCTGGTATTGTAATAAAATTATATTAATGAACAGTTTAATGGAAAACTATCTACCTTTAACCGTAGGTGCTTTTTTAAAGAAATTCATGTTACTATAAAAGAAATAAAACAACAATAAACTTTATTGTAAAATTGCCTCAAAACGTAATTAATAAAACTAAAACAATTGTAAACAGGTAATATGAGTAATACCAAATTACATTGTAATTTGTAATCGAATGTGCTGTCAATATCAAGGCACAGATGACAATTTATACGACACAGATAATATATGACACAGATAAGATATGGATATGCTATACATCTGTTGTCCGTGGTATTAACTCATTTGAAAATGTCACGGACTAAATTTCATACCTTGTGTTTGTTGTGATGTTAATGTTTGTGTTAAGTCCGCTATGTAATTTTTTATGTAAATATATTATACATGTAAATATATAATAATATTCTAAGGTACTTCTAAATAGGATATATTTTCCTTAACATGTATTGTAAATATTATTTTTTATTTTACAGGTAAAGGCAGTATTTTAACTACATCTCTTTTGACATGTATTCTACCTATTGTGTAACGTTGTCTCTTTTTTCCCGGCTGCTAAAGAAGGGATATGTTTTTCGCACGTATCTAGTATGTATGTATGTAATATTCTTTATTACATCATATCTCCAGAACCACTGAGCTCATCCAGAGGGTGTCCAGACTAATATCTGTCCGATATTGGTTTGCTGGCATACGGGTACGCGACCCCGGATCCTCGAGCCGCCACTCTTATATCCTCATCCAGTCCGTAGTCCAGGGATAAAACTCCGCCTTGCAACGTGGAATATTGGCTCTCTAACCGGACGATACAGGGAACTCGCAGATGTACTCATGAGACGTCGGGTCCAGTGTGATTTCCTCCAGGAAACTCGCTGGAAGGGCAATAAGTCCCGTAACATCGGACAGGGTTACCGGCTTATATACACTGGGTCACCTTCAGGTAGNTTGATGGAGGCATACAGGGAAAAAAGGAGAGCTCTGCATGTGGCCTTTTTAGATCTGCAGAAGGCCTTTGACTGTGTGCCTCGTCAGTGTATCTGGTGGGCATTGCGATCCAAAGGGATCCCTGAGGCCTATATTGAGATTATCAGAGACATGTACCACGATTCCGCTTCTATGGTTAGGACTGCTGTTGGCGATACTAGACCCTTCCCGATTACAGTGGGGGTTCACCAGGGCTCGGCTCTTAGTCCGTTCTTATTCAATGTAGTGCTCGATACTGTCTCGGCTCACATCCAGGACCAGCCTCCATGGCTGATGATGTATGCCGATGACATAGCACTCATTGCCGAGAACCGACTGACGCTGGAGCGTAAAGTGAACCTCTGGAAGGGTACGCTTGAGAACGGCGGTCTTAAACTAAATGTGTCGAAGACAGAGTACATGGCCTGCGGGAGCCGGGACTCGAGCACCATCCTTATAGGTCCTGAGCCAGCCGTTAAGTCGGAGAAGTTCAGGTACCTTGGATCCGTTATGCACGAGTCTGGAGGCATCGATCACGATGTCCAAGGGCGGATAAGCGCTGCCTGGGCCAAATGGCGGGAGGTCACTGGTGTGGTCTGCGACCGCAGAATACCGCCCAAGCTCAAGGGGCTGATATACAAGAGCATCATCCGACCGGTTCTTTTATACGGCAGCGAATGTTGGCCGGCACTATCTCGGCACACTCAGGAGCTTCACGTCACGGAAATGAAGATGCTGAGGATGGATGTGCGGCGTAACGCGGTCTGACCGCATACGCAACACATTCATTCGAGGCAGTCTTGGGGTCAGTGACGTAGCGGACAAGCTCCAAGAGCGTTGTCTGAGATGGTTTGGCCACATTACGCGCCGGCCTAAAAACTATGTCGAATGCAAGTGCCTTGCTATATCAGTTCCTGGAGTGAGACCTCCCGGACGCCCGAGGAAGCGCTGGTTGGATGTCGTGATGCAGGACATGAGATCTAATGGTCTATCCACCGAGGACGCAAAAGACCGTGCAAAGTGGAGTAGGTTGAGTAGGAGGGCAGACCCTGGCAATAGCCGGGATTAATGCCAAGAGGAAGAAGATGATCTCCAGAACCACAGAACGGATTTACATAATTGAGGTAATAAAGTTATGTTAAATTCATCTTAGCAGCCCAAGTGTTCTTAGATAGTAGACGTTAAAAAAAATAATCGTGGTAGCTGTGGGAGGCCATTGGACTAAGTAAAAAAAATTATTTTCTGAAACCGGGAGTTCCAATGCGAGACGACCGGGAAATCGAAAGAGGGACCGAATATTTACATGGCCGTCAGGCCTTTTTCCTATTGAATTTTTTTCCTATTGAATTTGAATTTGAATTGAATCCTAACTAAAAAGTGAAAATGAAAAATCATATAAAAAAAAAATACCCCTACTGCATAAAACCAAAAAGAAAAAAACAAGCCTAATAGTTTATTAACAGTCGGGACCTATAAGTAATTCTTCAATCAATAAAATCTTAACCAGGAACCCCGCATAATTTAAAGAGGTCCTGAGCCGTAGCTGTGTGTGCGATTTACCTCAGTCAGTGGGAACATGTCCTTTTATATAGAGAGATTTCTGTCATGTAGAATATCAATATATGTCATTATTCCGATATTGGTTCCGATAGACTAGTTTCAGTTAATGGTTTAATAGCAAAAAGCCTAGACCTGTTGGCTGAGCCTTTTTGCTAAGAGGTTATCGCCTTGCTATCAGGTTGACTGCAAACAGCAGTATTAATAATAATTTATTATTATCATTATGGCGCGGGTAAAGAGGAATTTTCTCAATTTACAACTCTAGACACCAATGGCGTGGACCTTTGTCCGCCGTCGGCAGAACATTTTTTATACTTTTAAATGGTTTTTTATCGGTACATAGGTCTCTGAATTTAAAACTTTCCTATAGAATAATAAAAAATATATTGTACTCTTATGCATTATAAAGTCGTCAGTATAGAAATAAAAGAATATATTATTTATGTAGAACGTTTATTTCATAAGTAAAATGAAAATACTTTTTCATTTTTTGTCACTTCATTTATATTAGATTACAAATAAAGAATTTTCCTAAACAGAATATTTAAAATATAGATATGCATATTCGAACAGCATGTGTGTTTATTTATTGTTATGTAAGGCACATCATCACTTGGATCTTTTTATTTATCTTTATTATTTATATAATACTTAGCAATGGGACATGGGACAACAAAACATACATTGACTACAAAAAGAAAATAAATAGACATTACGCAATATAAAATAAAAGTACACAAATGAGATTTAAAAAGAAAATGGTTTAAATTAAATAACGTAGAAGTTCTTACACAAGGGACGGATAAAGTTATTTAAGTATTAAAATTCATTTAAAATCAAACATTGAAAACTATATAGATATATAAAATATTAACGTTATCATTACCATGACCAATTAGGTCTAAAAGGGCCAAAATTCCATAAATCTGGTAAGCCTTCGTGAGGATCATCTTTAAATTCACTTTCTGACCATTGGAAGGGTTTGACTGCATTTTTGTTAAGGAGCTCCAAAGTTTCTTTTATAGCTTCTTCTTGTTGTTGTTTGACAAGATCTCTAATTTCTAAACCATTTATTGTAGGGACGTCATCGAATTGGTCGGTGTATATCGTAGCCACGTTACCCTTATTTATTTGTATGTCTGTCACGTTTGTTACTTCCGTGAACGGTGGACTGGATACTGCTATAAAATCTAATGATGTAGTATTGGATGAGCCTGCAAAACATTATTGAATTCTGTGAAAATATATAATTACCGATTTTTTTATAACATAAATCTTAAGTAGGGTTAGTACCTACTAGCATAAGTGCTACAATGTTTCAAATTATGAAGCAATTAACTATTAATCTTAGAGAGATCAGAAACGTTGAAAAAATGGCTGATATAAGATTAAGTATATAAATTAGAAATAATTTTGAATTTGAATAAAAATATGAATTCTTACCGCTAACAACTTTAGTGTCAATAATCCCATAAGGTTTTTTATGTGCTTCTGCTATATCACCCCGAACGCCCAGAACTGACCAATATTCAAGTTTCTTAAACAGGCAATTTTCATTATCTTTACAATGAACTTCATCACTGGTTCCGTTATTTGACGTAAGATTATTTTTTCTCATTAACGTTATTATGGCTTCTAGCGTCGTTGCGTTTTTATATCCTTCTTGAAACATAAGCGCTCTGGGTGATGTAGATTCAGAAAATATTTTTCCATACTTTTCTTCCATTTTAAGTACATAAGTATCATTTGCAATGTCCTGCACCAAAAACAAATAGGTTACACACAGCAATTTTTAAAAAATACGTTAGATAGGTATCTACTAGGTACATTATTCGAATAATTAAAAAAATATCTTCACGCTTTATCATGCAAACACCAGGTGCATCAGTTACCGCCCAAATCTGGCGGACACCAGATCGTAGACATGAAAACTTTAAATAAATATTTTATATCCTCGAGTGAGTATCGAACTCACAACCAGCCGATTTTAAATTCACACCTTGTGTTCCTGCGCTACGACTGGCCTATTTTCTAATATTTTTTTAAATACATCTCTATAATATAAGTACAAATAGGAGTGCTCACCACAAAGAAAGGCAATCCGTAGGTGGCCCAATAGGTTTTTTCTAAAAATGCGTCGGATAAATCAGCTGAATGTGTTCTTCCAGGGACCTGTTCAATCAGCCAAAGTAAACCTTTGGCTCGTCCAGATCCTGCACGGTGGACTATTGTATGTTTTATATCTCTGAAAAGCATTTATACAATTAAATGTTTATTTGTAGATATCTAATAATTAATGGCAGAGTTCATTATTGAACTAATAGATGTGTCATTAATTTATAATTAAACATTATCATTTGCGTATTTAAAATTATTATGTAATCCTGTTTATGGAAAACGTCATGTGATGGTAGACATAATTAAGATTGATGAGATAGCGTATGCTATTTCTTGACGTGTTTCTTTAAAGGAAGTCAATAAATAGCGCTTGGAAATTTCCGCTTACATGTTCATTCTGTCATATATATTTATTTACATTTCCTATTTGTTTAAAGCGTATCTATATAACATGTCGGTTATTTATAGCTTTAAGAATTGAATTATGAATATACTTACTCATTAACAACACTTTCCGTTATGGATTCCTTTTTCGGACTTTTAGATGTAATTGAATCTTCAGTGACATTATTTAAATGATTGAATTTATTAAAATCTACTACAAGCCATTGTTTGCATCCGGTGCCAGAGTTACTACGAGCTAAAGTGTGTCCCCAAGAGCTTATATTGGTTGCCAGATGATTAGCTGCTGTTACTCGAGGTCCTATTGGTATCTAAAAATACGAGTATGTATTTTTATTTATCTTTTAATTATAATGGGGTACCTATCTACATATGCGTGTAAAACATTTTAATTTTATTTATAAAATAACTTAAGTTCAAGATTCCTACCTGTGTGGTGATGTTAACATTTTTCCACAATTTGTTGTTATAATTTTTCAAAGATGTCCCTGTGATAGCTAAGCGGACATTGTCACCATTTATCACGTAAAACTCATCTTGACTTGTAATAGAACCTGGATAGCTTGAAAAATCTACTGATGACCCGCGAACTACAGTGGGAGACTTTGATGTTTGATGATAGTTTAATTTATACCTCTTCATAATTCTTGTCATTGATGAATAGCTGAAATCGATAATTTGTTCTTATAGTTTCTATGACAATATTTTTATCTATTTTAAATAAAAAAAATAGTTAAACAGTGGTATTATAAATTGAATTATTTATTCTACATGCATATGGTAAAAAATAATCTAAATATTTACCTTAACTTAAAGGTAACTACTTTAGATCGCGTACATAAAACAAAGTGAGTTATGCCTATTGTTCTATTGTTATGCACTCACCTCCCATCCACATCCTGTGCGACGAACAACTTCTTTACATTCGTTCCGTCCTCGAGTGTTTCATTGACAATCCTCAAAAAGGCACTAGATAGACCAGGTATATCGTTTAGTTGAGTATTATCTATTGAAATGTTAAGTTTGTGCTGCAATTCGGTAACTTCGGCGATTGAGTTCAACCAATATAAATCCGATATATCAGTTTCATATTCATTGGTACTGCGTTCTACCCCATGTTTCCAACCAGTATATATTCCTCCGATTTGTGTATAGTATAATGAAACCTGTCCAATTATAGAATTTTCTATGTTAAATAAATTTATCACTTCTGGACATATAAGACGCGATTCATAAGACGAGAATTAAAAACAAGAGACATTCACATATAGATTATTTCAAAGCTGAATATTTTATAATTATGTTATTTTCCAGCCATAAATAAACTAAGAAATAATATTTTACTAAAGCAGACATAATAATATTCTATGTTATAACATGTTTGTAAGTCCGATGAATTTATGTGATAATTACTTAAATATCTTTTATTTTAAATATAGTTTGAGCTGTGTCAATTTCGAAAACAAATATATTCGAGGAGTTAGACGCGACAATTTGTGGATGCGAGTTCCACTTGAGGAAATTGAATATTTAATATTATTATTTCTTCGCTCTGGTGTCGAGGCAAAAAGCGACGGGTTTATGAATATACATTCGTTTCATTTTAATTTTACTAATTTTACATAAAATAATAATCTTTGCGGTAAATGTTTTTTATGATCTGATGGTACAATTTGTTATTACTTACTTGGTGCCAAAAAGGATCGCTAGCGCTACGCTCGGCAGCATATGTTTTCCATATATTAGCTGACTTGTCTAACGCATCTCTCAACTTATCGCATTGTTTTTCCAAAGGTTGGTCCTCACATTTAGCCCTTATAGTATTTTCGAGATGTGTATGTATTAAGTACCAAGTTAGGGCACCTTCAACTATTCCTGCCGCATATGCTTGTATTTCATCAGGATATGATCCATCGGTTTCAATTTCAAGCAGCGACCACCTACGTTTTAAATTATAATATCCGCTTTAATATAAAATATTATTAAAAATTAAATACATATGACATTAGACAAAATCCCGTATATACTTAAACGCACGCACACGTGCATAGATGTAAATATGTTTTTTTATTAATAATATCCAATATATTACCAAGTTATTTCAGTTTAAACGAAAATAAACATTTATTCTAACAAATGAAAGTAAGAAAAATTTCACACATATAATAACAATAACACATAATGTACTGACCCTGTGGTATCTATATCTCCTCTAAAGTGAGCACGAGCCACTCCTTTCGTGATATCCTTTAGATCATTGCTTTGACCCCAGTACTCAATACGATATCCGGTTTTTTCTGAATAGAACACAGTTGCAGCGTAGTTTCCGTCTTCCTGAATTCTAAAATTAATAATATTTCCTTAAATATTTTAGATTTAAATATGTATTGGTGTGTGTGGCACACAAATGCATATTCGAGTTATTGTATAACTATTTAAATATTTCGATTTTTAAGACTTTACAATGTTTATACTCAACAGCGTTTTTATGCGTAAAGTGAACATTCTAAATCAAAATATTCCGTCATCGCGTATTTTAAAATGTAATGTACGTGAAAACTTCAACTAGTATTAAATATTATAACATGCATAAATTATATTCAAACGGAACGAAAATAAATCATGAAATATTAACTGTTTGAATATAGGCAATAAAGTTTTTAATATTTGCACCAAAATAACGAAACTTATAAGTAACAATAATGTTTAAATTCAAATAAAATAAAAATTACCTTTCGATCTGTCCCACAAAGAGCGCTAAAATGGCCAAGATTCCTAAGAAACCCAAGATGTAAGAACTAATTTTTGTTTGGACCCATGAGGCTCCTACTACTTTTAAAGTTTTGCTCATTTTACTTTATATTTAAGAATATAGAAAATAGAAATTATAAAATGAAGAATATATTGAGAAATTTAATAATAATGAAGTGACAGTGCGTATAGATGATCTTTTCCAAAAGCAAAGCGACCATCAAAGATGTTTTCTCGATCGGTGTTCACGATTCTTTTGACGCTCCGACAGTTGGCTTCGGGGTCTGCATTGGACTTTACTCTAATGCTGGATGCTTACACCTGATTTTGACTCTATATATGCTACTTTCAACCCTGAAAGAAATGAAAATATATAAACATTAATATAAATTGAAGAAATATGAAACAAATATGTAAAGCATACAAATTCTCGTTAGGACGTAGGTTTGATACATAAAAATGTCGTTATAGTTTAATCAATTTCTATCTGTATTTGTATTTTCACAATTCTATTTACTGCACGATTATGTGACGGGATATTAAATTAACACTTATTATTATCAGTACGATTCATAAACTTTCATCTTTATAAATTTAAAATCTTATTAATACTAGAGAATAAGAATATTACTCTCGATTTATATTCTATTAAAATATTTTTACATGGAAAGTGATACACCTGGTTCTAGTTTTTGTCAAAAATAATTTTAAAAAACTTACGTTAAATGAGACAACTTTCTTTGCTTTTCAACAAAAATATATTACAAATTAAAGTATAACAATTTAAAAAGCAAAATTATTGAAGATTCACAAAGTTATACTAAAATCTTAAACACATAATTCATATGTGGGAATGTTTTATTCGTATGTATGCGCACTTTCAACTAACGCGTACATCAGTAGTCGGTTGATATTTTATCATAGTATCAATAAAAGATATTGTAAGGATTGCGCTTATGATTCTTATCTATTAAATGTAATTAATACAGTTGTTTGACACATTGTCTAACCGACAAGGATGTATAATTAATACCCAGTACCCACATAATTTTAACTATTATGCAAATTAAGTAAAATTTTTATTATAATTATTAATAATTATTCATATACCTGTGTCCAAAAATAATTCACAAAAAATAATTATATTTTCAAAATGTCTCATACAAAAATTTTATGAAGTAAGAACGTAGGCACTGAAATTCATAAGCACATGTTAAAAGATCCGAGCGCCAAGTGTGTTGCATTAGATCGAGCCTCATGGAAACAATTGCAAGGTCCAAAGGTGATATTGTACACCCTTTTACCTACTATTTTACACGTGTAGCTTGACCTGACACCATTGCCTTTTAAGAATTACCATGCCTAAATAAGTATTAATTATGATTACAATAATTATATATCAATTATAAATTAATTTACGTAAAAATAAATTATTCACTACTACGCTAACAGTAATTCTTAAATGTACCTATTTATGTTAAAATAACGAAATAATTAAATTCTTCCTATTTTGAATCGTCCTTACGGTCCTTACGTCGTGTTTAAAAATTGCTTATGTAAATAATAATATATCCTAGAACAAGTTAGGTACATATAATCAATATCTTCTATCTTTATTTATACCACGATGATATCTAAAAATTGACTTATAAGTGTATGTTATACTAAGAAATAGGTATCAATTGCGAGGATTCAGTTTATTTATAACGCAAACAGATGTAGTAAACCTTGGTAATGTGCCAGTATTACTTATTGGTTAGAAATATCATATTTGTGGTTTGTCCATTACATACATTAACTGCAAAATTTAACGAGACGATTATAGTCACGTAATTCTAATGAAGTTTTGCCTCACTAGACATTATTCAAATTTGTTTGATATTAATTATTAAATATATGGATATTAATTCTGAGCAAACAGAAATCAATCTTGCGTAATACCGTTTTCATGATTTTCAATCAATATTTCAAGGTAACTAATGCCTTTTAATTTCATTCTAATTTTATTATTCATAGTAAAAAATATAGCGCGGAATGACTAGTTTTACTATACTATTTTAATGATACAAAATTAAGCCATTAAAATGGTGGTAGATATCTCTTAAATCGATACTAGCTACGAACCTCATGTCTTAAGAGAATATAAAATCATAAATAAATATTAAAAAGCCGGTGAAGTGCAAGACGGACTGGCCCACGGAGAGTTCCGTAAAAAAATTGAGGATTGTAGATCAACGGGAACTGCAACTTGTAAAAATTGAAAAACTTAAGTTTGCGGACATATTCTCTCATTTTGTATGAAATGAAGTGCATTATATATAAGTTTTTAATAGTTTTTATCTGTAATATAAATATAATTTTCTATTTTTTACTACTACTTGCAGAGCAAGTTCTCACATCTTGTCAAATTTCATGATTGTAGGCCTACGGGAAATACTCAATTAGCTTAGTTTCGGAAATTTGCTACTCATTTGATATGAAATTAACTACAAGTATAAGGTTGGCATAAAAGTAAAAATTTGATTGCTCTAAAGAACTGTTGAAATAAATATTTGTCATTAATTCCAGTTTAATATTAACAGACGGAGGATAAGCAAAATGATCCTATAAGAGTTCCGCTTTTTCCTTTTAAGGTACGGTAACTCTAAAAAACTAGACAAAAGACACGATTGAATTCTAAAAAATTTCCTTTGAAACACGGGTACGAATATTCTTGTAATGCATTTTCAAGCTATAAGCACTGAGTAGGTGCAATCTGAAACTTACAAGGCGCATAGACGAGGCGCCATGACAACGAGGTTGCGTCTTCTATTGCACGCATCCTATTAAACTGCTACATAAAATCAAGTTATTAAATTAAGCTGGATATACGTACTTACGTAAGTACTTTATCTGTTTTACTTAAAATATCAACTAGGACATAGGATAGAAACATATAAATAGCCAACGGTAATAGTAACCTTTTGATGATAAAGGTATCCCCTTAAAATAAATAAAATCTATGACCAAGCTTCATACAGTATCTCACATATAGCAGAGAACCGGAAACCTAGTGTTAATACACACCGTTAACCTATTTCCCCCCAATTTTTTAGACATTACCTGTGGCGGAACGCAACGCCGCTCTTTTCCTGTACAATTTGTATGATGCATATATAAAAATAAATAAATATGATAAAATACTTGCCAAAACCATATTGAAGATTACGAGGAAACACTTATATTTAGTTAAATAATTTTTAGAAGAAAAATCAAAAGACGACCGTCGATTTCGTAAACATTTCTGAAGTAAATCAATATCGACTGAAGCCAGAAGATACATTTCATTTTACGAATTTTATGATGATGTTCTCATGGTAATGTATATTTTTGAAGAGTGCGCGTTTGACGTTCGGTGAGCGGGCGTACCTAATATTGACATCCACGTGGAATATAAATCAAAATAAATATTATTTCTTCAAAAATTTAGTAATAATAAATATCAAAAAATATATAGAATATAAATAAATTGTACTCTTATATAATTTCGCTAAAAAATCTATCGCGCTATGTCTATATAGAAAAATTAAAAAACGATTTCATTTCAACTTGTTCTAATGTAACAAATGTGTATAGAAAAATTTACAAACGGTACGCAAGATTGTGCCGCCGCGTGTCTTATATTTAATTTACTTCATTGTACAGTCAACGAAAAACACAAACACAAGTAAATCCAGAATTAAAAACGCTGATAAAGACGTCATAATTAACGATTACATATTTGCACGAACAAATATTGAAATAAGCTAAAATTCTACTCAGCTTTACTAAATTTACGTGATATATTATGATGACAAGGAAAACCGCTGTAATATACAACTCTTATTACGTCAAATCAAAACAAATGAAAACATATATGCGTATTGTCCGATCTAGTCAATGTCGATCGATTGTTGCACTTATGGATCAATGAAGTGCGCATGCATTGAATGATATTTCAGTAACGAGTAATAAACACGTAAGTTACTTTTGCTGCACATGCTTGCTAATAATATTTGTAATATATTATAAAGACTAGCGACCCGTTCGCAGCTTCGCCCGCTTGAACTACATAATTAAACCGCTTGAACTAAATAAAATAAATAAATCAGTTTCACGCTGTATTCATTGTCGATGTACAGACACCGATATGTTACGATTTTATTAGTAATATCACTGTCTTTGAACTTTAGTAGTGATTTTGCCAAAACAATGATATATGTTTTGTCACTTAAATATACATATGATGATATGATAGCCTCAAACAGAGGGAGAGAGCTACTGCGTTACACAATTTCTACTTTTTAAAACAATCTTGCATATTTTTTATTGGTTTCCTTTATGATGTATAAAATAAACAAATTATTTTAATTATATATAATTATATATATATATATAAAACCATTTGACGTTGACTAACTCGATAATAAATAAAATCTGTGAACTGTTTTAATACTATGCTTGAAGTTATATATGTGGTTTCTTTAAAAAAACTTATTAGAGGGTTGGCATTCGTCGAAGGACCCAGGTAGCTTGTTGAATAACGCATTCCGACATTTTTTAACTGTTATCCTTAATTCCTCTGTTATAGCTTCAAAGTGCTAATGCATGATAAAAAAGGACTTTACGTTATTATTCTTTACTAGCGACCTGATCGCGGCTTTGCCCGTATAAAAGTACTACACATTTTTTTTTATTTTCAAAAACAAAACCAGTCAAAAAAAATTATTATAATTTTGGGTTCTTACATTAATAAGTACAATACATAACAGATTTTCTCATATATCTTCGTGTATAGACAGCTTCGTGTATAGACAGCAATGAGTTAGTTACTAATTAGGTAAAACCATGGTGTTTCACTTATTAGTTTAATGACAAAAAATATATAAAATATTTAATACAAATGTAAGTTTTTAGGTCGCATGGTCTTGAACTGGTCGCTAGGCACGCGTTTGGCCGCATTTTTATGAAAAATCGTGGTCAATGACAAGTTATTGCAAGAGGATTCTCGTAATAATACTGTATTTATAAAAAAAGTTGAACACAAATATAGAATCTATTAAAAAATATATTTCGTCTAGACTACAGTATATCAAAAGAGGTGACTTTAATACAGGTAATTTACTTATATATAATTATTCTTCTATATACACGTGTGGACGTATTTATAGTTAGAACCTTAATACGACCTAACGACCAAAACTAATCAATTAATTATATTTACCATAAATTAATTTTTAACAAAAAGAAAAATCGACTTCTAACAACGAAATCAAAAGTGAAATTAATTTATTTTACGATTTTAAGTGATGGGTAGATCGTAAAATGATACTTCTTAAACGAGTGGTGATGGTGGTGGTAGTGGTTGGCAACGAGTGGTTGTGGTTGTCCTATGTAAAACTTCATTTAATTAGGTATTATTTTTGTGCAAAGTAACACTTTGGTATATTGACATAAAAAGTATTCGGGCGAATTGGGAATCTCCCTTTTTTGAAGTTGGTTTAAAATGAGAACATCCTCTTTTTTGAGGTTGGTGGAAAACAAATGCAAAGTAGGAATCTCACTGACATCAATTTAAAAAGTTTTTGCTTGTAACTATTACAGTATAATCAATTTTTTACCAATAAAAGCAAACTTTCTCAATTTTGACCGGATCCCATAATCGGAACCTAACCAAACTTTCACCAAATTATCCTTGAAGTGTATTCTTTTAAATAAATGAAGAATCATCAAAATCGGTTCGTGCGACATTGAGTTATTCGTCTATTTGTCGCGGACATATCTAATGCAAATTTAAGACTTATGTGATTTTCACATAGATACCATTGATAGACATGGACCAAAAAAAATGGGACCATTCGGGAAGCTTAACCTTTCAAATAAAAAAAAAATATCAAAATCGGTTTACCGAGTCAAAAGGTTATGAGGTAACAAACATAAAAAAAAGTCGAATTGATAACCTCCTTTTCTTATAGAAGTCGATTAATTAATAAGTTATATAAAATTGGTTGACGAATAAGCATTTATAAAGTTGCATGAGTGCATGCGCTTGAAAGTATGCATCTAGAGAATGCCCCCAAGTTCAATGAACCTAAGACATTCAGTCTCATACAATTAGCTAGAGTGTTACATGACACTTTCAACACACTTTATATTTATCGTTCTAAATATTTTCCAGAAGACGGTTCTCTATTACATAAAATTTATTTTACTTATTAATTTATACTAATATAAAACTTAAGAGGTTGTTTAAATAAAAGCGTTAATCTCAAGAACTACTGAGAACTAATTAAGAAAGATACAATGAAAAATGTTTTATAAACAGGAGAGCTAGAGAGAGCAACTCTTACCTCCATATGAACAAACAGGCGAAGTCGCAGATAAGGCTAATTATAAATAATTCAGAAAAAAATAAACATAATACGTGGCATATAAATTATACTTAATATCAATAAAACGCCAAGCAACATATTATTTAAATTATCATCTAAAAAGCTTTAATTATCTTGAAGTTAATACGAGTCAAGATAAAGTCTTATGTCACATTAGAGTACTGAGTGTAGTTAATTAACTTAATATAGTTAATATATTCTTTTATAAAATATATTTTTTTTTATATACAATCAACGCATTAATCCATTTTCATCCAATCTATAATTGCTACCAAGAACCAATTCTTATATTAGTTGGAAGTAATTACGAAGGTAAGTTGTGAAAATCGTATTAATTAAAACTAAATGACATATGGAATACTTACAGCGTCAGTGGTGTGCCCCACAAACACTGAGTGTCGGCGTTCTCAACCCATCGGGATGAAACAGCTGATGACGGTGGCGGACGGTCGATTGATCTAGACCGCTATTGATCTGCAAGAAATATACTAGGTAAATACCAGCAACGTCATATTTATTTTAAAACAAGGCTCTCAAATACTGTAAGCATTGGAGAACAAAAGTGTCGAATAACTTAAATTTCTCTTTTCAAATGATTAATTAAATAATTATAGTATAGCTATTCAACTTCGGATAATCACAAATTTCTTTATAAATAGCTAATAGATCATTTTTCATAATAATTATCGATTATTTATCGAATTATATAAATTTATATGTTTTTATAATAAATATAAGTAAGTTAGGTTAACGAAATGCATAGATTAAATTTTATACTATTTTTTTGCTTTAAAAAATAACGTTTTTTAATTTACTTTTAAACTAAAGTGATTTCTGGCAATGTATAATCAGTTAGAATAAGATAAAAGAAATATGTGAAATACTTGTCCACCAGCACTTATCTATTGCATAATTATTACAACATGTATACTGATAGCTACTATATCAATAGCAAAGACGTCCTTTACATAAAGACGAATAAAATTAAATTAACATTATTTACTTAAAATTGAAAACCTTAAGATTATTTATTAACATAAAAGTTATCTATTAAAGTTAGTTTTTATTACTTAAATTACTGCGGAAGTAAATTAACGTAGCTCATCTACAAAGCAAATGTTACTGATGGAAAGTTCCTGTCAGTAACTATTCAGGTATTTTTTGATAAAAGTAGCTGAATGTATGGGCGGGCGTCATAATATACATATATATGTATAATATACTTCGCAATGCAGAGGGAGAAAACATTCTGAGAACCTGTATTGCGTCTGATCTGGCCGTCGTGAATACGTTCTTCCAAAAGAATTCTCAGCACCTTATCACGTATAAGAGCGGGTCCCACTCAACTCAAATAGACTACTTATTGACCAGACGGTGTCATATGGGCAGGGTAACTAACTGTAAGGTCATTCCAGGCGAAAGCCTAACGGCCCAACATCGTCTTCTTGTCATGGACTTTAACGTCACTCCGAAGAAGAAAGTAGCCGAGAAACGTAGGCCTCGGATCAAGTGGTGGTTGCTGAATGGACCGATGCAGACCGACTTCCTGGCAGAGGTGAAAAGTCACGATCTTTCGACTAACACCGAGACTGCTCAGGATGCTTGGGATCGGGCTCAGTCGGCAATCATTGCGGCGGGCAGGCGAGTTCTTGGCCTTTCTAGGGGAGGACGTGTCATCGACAAGGAGACATGGTGGTGGAATGACGAGGTGCAGGAAGTGACTCGTGAAAAGAAGGCTGCCTTTAAGAAGTGGCAGGAATCCAACTCTCCTGAAGACAGACTGGAGTACACAGTAGCTAAACGTGCCTGTAAAAGAGCTGTAGCCAGAGCCCGCAGTGAAAGTTTGTCACCATTGTATGATAAACTTGAAACTGTGGAGGGGCAGAAGCTCATTTACAAACTGGCACGTTCCCGGGATAAAGTGACGCAAGATATCGCAAAATGTCTTTGCGTCAAAGATTCCCAGGGCACGCTGCTCTGTAGTCATGCCTCTGTGAAGGAGAGGTGGAGAAGCTACTTCCAGGAGTTGCTGAATACTCAGCACCCATGCAGTCTTCATCACGACCCACCGCCTAACCTCGGACTTATTGCCCCAATAACCCTTGACGAAACACGTAATTGCCTTCGACGCATGAAGAACGGAAAAGCGGTGGGACCTGACGACATTCCGATCGAAGCGTGGAAATCGTTGGGCTCTCTTGGTGTGCTCATGCTTACTGACCTTTTTAACCATATCTTGAACACTGGTAAGATGCCGCATCAGTGGCGGCTTAGCTTTATTACCCCTATTTACAAGGGAAGGGGCAGTGTTCAAGATTGTGGTAGTTATAGGGGCATTAAGCTTATGAGTCATACCATGAAGCTCTTCGAGCGCATGATCGACTTCAGGCTCCGCCGAGAGTGTACTGTCTCTGAGTCTCAATATGGATTTCAGCCAGGATCGGGCACCATGGACGCCATTTTCGCCCTCAGAACTTTGATGGAGGCATACAGGGAAAAAAGGAGAGCTCTGCACGTGGCCTTTTTAGATCTGCAGAAGGCCTTTGACTGTGTGCCTCGTCAGTGTATCTGGTGGGCATTGCGATCCAAAGGGATCCCTGAGGCCTATATTGAGATTATCAGAGGCATGTACCACGATTCCGCTTCTATGGTTAGGACTGCTGTTGGCGACACTAGACCCTTCCCGATTACAGTGGGGGTTCACCAGGGCTCGGCTCTTAGTCCGTTCTTGTTCAATGTAGTGCTCGATACTGTCTCGGCTCACATCCAGGACCAGCCTCCATGGCTGATGATGTATGCCGACGACATAGCACTCATTGCCGAGAACCGACTGACGCTGGAGCGTAAAGTGAACCTCTGGAAGGGTACGCTTGAGAACGGCGGCCTTAAACTAAATGTGTCGAAGACAGAGTACATGGCCTGCGGGAACCGGGACTCGAGCACCATCCTTATAGGTCCTGAACCAGCCGTTAAGTCGGAGAAGTTCAGGTACCTTGGATCCGTTATGCACGAGTCTGGAGGCATCGACCACGATGTCCATGGCCGGATAAGCGCTGCCTGGGCCAAATGGCGGGAGGTCACTGGTGTGGTCTGCGACCGCAGAATACCGCCCAAGCTCAAGGGGCTGATATACAAGAGCATCGTCCGACCGGTTCTTTTATACGGCAGCGAATGTTGGCCAGCACTATCTCGGCACACTCAGGAGCTTCACGTCACGGAAATGAAGATGCTGAGGTGGATGTGCGGCGTAACGCGGTCTGACCGCATACGCAACACATTCATTCGAGGTAGTCTTGGGGTCCGTGACGTAGCGGATAAGCTCCAAGAGCGTCGTCTGAGATGGTTTGGCCACGTTACGCGCCGGCCTAAGAACTATGTCGGATGCAAGTGCCTTGCTATATCAGTTCCTGGAGTGAGACCTCCTGGACGCCCAAGGAAGCGCTGGCTGGATGTCGTGAAGCAGGACATGAGAGCCAATGGTCTAACCACCGAGGAAGCAAAAGACCGTGCAAAGTGGAGTAGGTTGAGTAGGAGGGCAGACCCTGGCAATAGCCGGGATTAATGCCAGGAGGAAGAAGAAGAAGATGTATAATATACTTATATTAGACGATGATAAAACAGATAACATATTATTTCCTAGAAAATTGTTTACACAACAAGGTCTGTTAACTTCTTCTTTTGTATTTATTTATCTAATTCGTACGTTGTTTATATCAATAAAAGACTAATTGCGGGAAGTAGCACAGACAAATTGAGATGGATTACAGAATTTCAAAAGCAAATTGTTTCTATATAAAAGCTACCAAAAAAATTAAAATAAATTATTATTTATATATTACCCGCGTTGATGCGTAACATTCTTGGTTCTCTATAAATGTATAATTTTATTTAAAACTGTACTTATATGAACACACATGGTATTTTTTCTATTTAGTGCACTTATTTATAGTGGATTATTATAAAAAAATAAACTTTCTGCACTCTATGTAAGCTATGTATATACCTAGATGTAAGCAAGGGGTACAAAGCTTTCCCTTTGCGCATATAATTATGGTGATTTGTAATTATACCTAATTATATAAAATCTAAGCGATCAGTTTAGATGTATTTTTATTTTGATTTTATTTACTTACATATATGACAATCTATTATTAAGAGCACCTTACACAAGTACTAGTTTTACTAGTAACTTACTAGGTTGGTCTCATTAATTCACACATAGCTAAAGAAAATGTGAAACTGAAATAAATATATTTTTATTTTTATTATTATTTTAAGAGTTAAGACCCACCGTTCCCCATGTACCCAATTTTCAAGACATTGCGTGATGAAAAGCCGAACTCAACACTGCGCCGTGTCAATTTAATAATAAGTATTTTTTCTGCCTATGTACGTACTCTTTATAATAATTAGAAAAACCCATATATTATTTTGATAAGAAAAGGGTTAAAATGTCACGAACAATGAATGCTATTATATACATAATTTTATCATAATATTACTGTAACTAAAACTAGCTATAAAAATATATTATTATTATATTTCCTTACCGGTTTACCAACGCAGTTGCTCACAAAAAAATAATACTAATCTAATGTTTTCTTAGGGTTATTTGAATGTCACTCAAAAAAAATAAAAAACGTTATGATTTATTTTCCAAGTTCAATTTATTCCTATAGGTACTACCAATTCACATGCGGCTTCGCCCGCTTAAACTTTTTGTCATATTATAAAATAAAAATAAAAACCTAAATTATACAGAATATTAACATAAATTGAAGACTATATATTATTCTGATGTGTAACCTTTAATACTGTAAAGTTTCTTCTTAACAGTAATATAGCTTATAATCCGTCCGATCCGAAAGTGGAAAAACATCCTTTCATCTTCACAAACTTTCACATTTATAATATAAGTAGGATTTAAAATTATTTAATGAGAACTCCTTAATTTTTTTTTAATAATATTCATCGTAAAAGAACCTGCATATAATCTTTTGAATTAATATACTAATTTACATAATTTAGTTCTTTAAAATAAATTTAGTATATTAAGTGACTCATTAGGCGTACTTATATATTATTATTACTGCTCAGATTATAAGTGACAAATGGGGTATGAACTGTCCATTTCATACATTATTCATTCGCAATTGATAAACTATCTATGTTAGTGAAGTGAATCATTATTACCTCGAATTTATCAGCAAATATGTACTTACTCATTATTGGCTCGCTATTCTTACTTTGACCATCATATTTGAATGTTTTTTTAGAAAATTATATAAAAAATTCCCGATAGATAGTTTTAATTTACTAATCTCTTAATATGCCAACTATTATAGTTTATTTTTCTAGTATCTATTAGTAAATCGCCTGCGCAATTTGGCTAGCATAGACAGAGAAAGTACAAAAAAATATAATATTCATATTTTTGTCATTACATTACAAGACATTATGTGAGGCAGGTCGATTGTGTTATTGTTAATCCAACTTTTAAGCGGAAGAGTGGTTTTCAGTCTAATAAGAATAAAGTAAAAAAAGTCTAAGCCTGAAGGTCAAAACGAGTTTACCTAAGAGAAGTTAATTTCCGGAAATTACAACTCAAAAACGATCTGCTTACGATATTCTTCACACTATTAGACCTGTTATTACCAAACGTAGCTAAGACATACTAAAAATTACCTTCAAAAAAGAACCGACGACGGACAGATAACAAACAACAGAGTAATGTGCCGTACAGAGATTAAAGAAAAATATTCTATTAAAAGAAAGAAATTATTATTTCTACACTTTACTTACTTATGGAACACAAATTAAAAGTTTTAGCAGAATTGCTTTGTTTTATTTATAATATATTTTAATCTTCGACTATTTTAACAGTGCGCTTTTACCAAAACTTTCTTTTGTTTTCTTTTGAAGTGAAGATTTTAAACGAATGAGAACTGTAACAAGAACTGTAACGTTCCAGCCATAATACTAAAATAACAAAGAAATGTGTTATCTGTAAGTTTTTTATAGTTCATTGTTTTCTATAATAAGACCAAATTAGCTGTATTGCAGTGGCAAAGTATAATGTCTTAAAAATTCTGAATATATAAAAAAATAAAAACATTTATTTTCACATAACAAGCGTATTTATAAAAAGAGTTATTTGTCAATATTATTAGTTCAACGGGTATCATATTAGACATTAAACAACTAAAATATTTAATCCATATTGAATAATTATATATTTGTTAAAATTGCTGAATTGCTGAATAAATTGAAAATTTGCTAAAATAAATATATTTAATTCTATATTTGATCACAAAAAGCAAGGAGCTCATAAACTGAAACCTCTATAAATGCTTAGCTCGGAAAACTAAAATACTACAGATTATATAAGAACATCTTTTATAAATACTAATTAAAACTATTATGAACAAAAAAATACTTTTTTTTATACTTATGATATATGAAAAACAGAACACAAAAGGTATGGATGGTCACACTATATTATCTCAATTGCTAGCTACCTTATAGAACCTAGAGGTTTGAGTGGACTCAGCTTTGTACCAGACATTCGTCCGTTTTATTCGTTTTAGAATTTTCAAAAGTAAACTGGGCCTTCTCCGCCTGTGTACTTTACTGTAAAAAATAGAGCCTGCTGGATAGCAAGAAGCAGGCCAAGTGGTACGCCACTGGTCGCTCTAGATAAAGGAAACCTGTTCACTTGCTCTAGCACGAGCACTTATCGTTGTGAGATAGAGGCATTTTATAAATTCCTATTAAGGCATTCTATATACACCTCCTTGTATTACAACTAAAATTAAATAGTATTATTTCGCTCGCGACACAACTCTAACTCACTCTTCTGAAACATTCTTGAAAAATATTTATATTTTTACTCATTGACACCTACAGACATTTTCCACCGACTAATAAAAGAGCTTTTTCATTAGTGGGAATTTGTAAACAATATATTTTGTGGCTATAGCAAGACTATATACTACGTTAACATTATCTTGTTATTTATTTCCATATATAGAGTACGGGTATTAAATCGTGACCGCCCTGCAGTTAGGTTTTATGAACTTGTACATATCGTTTCGATTTACGATTTTTATTATATCTTAATATCAAAATCGTAAATCGTAAAAGCAAATCTGCTCAGCCATTTACAGCTAACTTCACAGAGACCACAACTTTTTGACCATACAGTAAAATATTAAATTAAAAATTAAATATATTTCTAATTTCTTTCTTCCATTCTACCGGGTAATACGAATTATTATATTTTCTTTATACGACGGTATATAAACTATCCATAATGATATGCAATTAAATGGATTTACATAAAGGCAAATTGTTTGCGTGGACTAAGCTTTACTACTTTGTCATATTAATAGTGAAGTTTTCCTTACTTATATATGATATTTTCCATAGTTTTATGACACCATAATTCTTATCTTACGCATGGTTACAGTGGAGATAAAACGATAATAATGATAGCTCAAAACCTATTCAAGTTGTGGTACTCTACGCGACATTACATTATTTTTAGAACCAATTTATACTCGTATATACACGTGAATGGCACGTAACGAGTGAAGCTAACTTCATTAGTACAATTTGAAAGAATTCCAATATTTCAAGGCAGGCAACAAAAGATAATAATTTCCTGAATTGTACAATTATTAAGTATATATAAGTTTGAAAGTGATAATTGTTTAAGTAAATGAACAGGCGTATACTGTATATGGTGTACAAATGTACTCTAAATTAAAATTCGTTTTATAATCTATAATATTATTTCTAATTGGAAATATACAAACGTAATGAATGAATTAATGAAAATGACTTAGTAACGATTGCCTCGTAACTGCTCTATTGTAAATATGCCTACCACGTGTTCTTTTTTAGTACGAGGGGACGTTGTTCGGGACATTCGGTTCATAAACCGATTGAGGTCAAGTGCCTCGCGTCTAGACAGTTCCTAGAGAAATATCTGTCAAAAATGTCGTATACTCTTTGACATAGAATTCCATATCAACAAGGAAAAACCTAAACATAGTATATCACATGATTTGAAAGTGAAATTATAATATGTAGTTCATATACTGACTCTATATAATAATTGATGCTTGTGGAGAGAAATTTTAATTAACTGATTAATAACAAAATGGTAGAGAAAGCCGGTAAGAAAAGACATATTATAATACTGAGAAGCATTCATTATATCAATATACAATGTTATCTATACAAATCGACCTTATTTCCATGAAAAACGACATGAAAGTTGTGCAACTGCAATAAGCAAGTATATGAAAAAACATACTTACTTGTGCATCGATTATCCACTCGTTGTTCAAAATGCTTTTTATTTTCAAAATCACACGAAAGGGACTACATTTGAATAGGCACTTTAAGGGCTTTCGTTCGAACTACAATGAGCCCTGGAGAGACACGACCGCACTTGGTTACATCGAAGTAACGATTACGTTGGTTGGTATAGCTCTACTGTCGTCACTCAGTAGTCGCGGGCGCACGCCAAGTATGCTCTACGAGAGTCGCAGGCGACGCGACACTCATTACTCATTAGTCATTTTTGACAAAAAAATGGTCAATTCAGATAAGAAAAATTAAGTAAAAAAAATGTTATTGTATTAATTAATTTAATAAAGAGTTTTCACTTGTACATATATCAATATGAACAGGTAATAAAGCGACGAAAAGTAAACTTTTATATTATACGAATATAAAATATTACCTTAAATATTACAAAGTAAACGTTCAAATAAAATATTTTTTCCAAATTTATAAAATACTTCTTCAAGAATACATATTCAATATACATACATATACGTATGCCAATCCAATTATAGTTAGTTTTTATTGTCACTTGTGATATATTTTTTAGACGCCATCTATGGAGGAATAGGGGTAATGTTTAATGCCTTTTTTTTAATTTGTTTAACATTAATATCAGAGATGGCGGCATTGGGTCAATATTTTTCAAATGTTGAGCAAATATTATATATTAATATCTTTTAATATATTATTTTATCACCTAGGAATTATATATATATACTTATATATACTTAATAGTAAATATATATAGCGAAGGTATTTTTTTATTTGTTTTTAGTTTTATTATCATTTTTTTATTGTCATAATTAATGGAGGTAGTCATAAAAATAAAGAATTGATCATCTTAAAATCTTTTACCTGTAACTCTTTCGAGTCGTTACGAATCGTCTCTTAAGTAAAAATAGTTAATCTCTTCCTAATAAGCATGGATACAAGAATAAATTTGAATCATTCATTTTGTAAGGAAAATAAAGTAGAAGGACCATTGCCAAAATTGTCCTACGTGGTATGTATATATTGTTATAGTATTATCATAAGCGCTATTTGGTCAACTGGTTGGCGACTCGTTAGCATTGAGCAGAATTATATAATTTTCTATAATACGATTTAGCTCTTTACGACCTTTTTCTTTCATTTTTCTTATAAACTTAATTTCTATTAATCAAAATGTGTCTTTTTCGTATCAAGCTTAGGCTTTATTTGAAAATACACCTCGGAAAAGTGAAATAGCATACCAGTTATATTATTAAATTGTAGATATGTAAAAATTTATAAGAAAATGTGAATATTTAGAACAATAATCTTTACAGATAAATACAGGGCTACAGCCTACAACTGGTCTATTCGCTATGAAATTAATTAAGAAATGAACTAAGAAGTTAATAGTAATAATTCAATTATTGTAGTAACGTGTGTTTATTATAAAATATTTTTTTGTATAATTCTATATATCATTTATACATTCCAGAATTCCATTTCCAAGCCAGCTGTATTACGAGAAAAGAGAGATCAAAATTGTGGTAAGTAAAAATTGGATTTTACTAAGATATCATTGATTTATAGAAGCAAAACTTTTTTGTAGGCCAATGATAATGGCCTACAAAAAGAAGTCACCTGCCTCTTAAGTCAAGAGTTGCCTTTGCCTCTTAAGTTTATCATTTAATTAAATAATATCATTTAAATAATAATATTTATGAAATAATAATATAAAATGAGCTTCTAAGGCAACGATATCAAAAAACACGAGGATGTGTATGTATATGTATCGTTTGCTGCATTTTGTATAAAATTCGAATGTGAGAAATGTGAGAAAAAATCCCAAAAGAAAAATGAATAGGGATTTAAAAAAAAATTACAAATTTACATTTGCCGTTCATCTAAGTATACCTACATATAAAATCGAAAGGTCACTCATTCATCACGAAGTCTTAGAAAATATAAGCGCTAGGAATCTGAAATTTTGTAAAGACGTTACTTATATGACATAGGTGCTCAGAGGTTGTTTTGGGGTTTGATAGTTTATATGAAACTTCTCTACAGCATAAGCAGACATAAGCGTTTTATAAGACTATTTTAAGTCTTATAAAACATATTTTATAGGAATATACACAATATTACTAAAGATTTACAATAATAGTCAAAATTTGTTTGATTCTGAAAGTTATTGGCAGTTATTTGCAAAGAATCGTTAAGTAATAAATCAAATACTGCTGGATTCAAAGGGAGCAGGACCGGACGGAGTGGCGACCATTGGGCGAGGCCTATATCCAGAAGTGGACCTTAATAGGCTGATGGATGAAATCAAATATTAATTATTACTGTTTTATTTCTATCTCATAACAAAATATGGTATATTTTATGTATATGGTAATAAAAATACATAATTTATTTAAACAAATATTATTAAGTGCTTCCGCCATTTTATTTTTTCCATTTGTAGCATATAAATTCCCAAAGTGTTTAGCTAGCATTTGACATTGAAATTTAATTATATTCTTATTGCTATGGCGGCAACGTTAACGATTTCTTATCCCGCTTCCAACTCCCAATTATTTTTGACAAAGTCAAATATTGTAAGAGAAAATTTCTTTGTTTTACTGCGAATATTATGTAGGAAAATTTTATACAAATTATAATTTACGTACATTATTTGGTTACAATAATTAATTTACATTATTTTAATAAGTAAATACTTTATAAAATTGAATACATTACAGAATACTACTTTTTACCGATTTCTGTAAGAAATCAATTCAAACGTATTTTTAATTATCACAATAGCTACTACATATATATTTTATTAATTTTTACGAGTATGGTAACCATCTGGCTGAAGTTTTTTGTCCTGAAAGGAAACTTAACACCAGTAAATATCCTTGGTCGGCCCTTTCGGGAAAAAATCTCACTGCAAAGTGTACTGTAAGTTTACATTCTCCTCATACTCGTAGTGTCACGACACTATGAGTTGCACGTGAAATAAACCATTGCACTTTCTTTTATATACACTCCAGGATCCCTGTACCAAGATAAATAATGTTTTTAGTGTATATTTATATGCATAGTTTACAGTAGGTAAAAATTTCATACATTTCCGTTTTAGTCGTGGCACAGGGGCAAAAGTGTGTGACTGTAAACGCGACTGGTTGTGGGTCTTTTAAAATATATATATAGTTTTATATCTACTGTTTATTAGACAAAGGTCATGTGGTAAAAAAAGAAATTGTACAGGTACCTACACCTACATATTAAAAACTGTTTCTTATTCCGTTTTTTTTTGATTAGCCGAGCAGTTTATATTCCAAACTACATTATCAATTATGATATTTATATTTGTAATTATATTTATCAATAATTAATTTGAGAAGCGCTTAGTATACACGTGAGTATGGGTAAAACGTCAGCCTCCCCGTAGCTTCTTTGATGTCAATTTTAATAGCTTTAGGTAGGTTGTTAGTGGTTATGTTCGTATGTATATTTAATATTAAACAAAGGTTGTATGTTAGTCCTGAAGTGCTTGATTTTATTATAATATGGATAAGAGATTATGATTATGACTATAAATATTTTTTTTGTTTATCAGATGCTTTACTTGCTGTCAAATTAGACCCCGCTGTCTTGGAAGCACGAATCACTATTGGAAATAACAAGTGCAGTAAAGCAAGGACTGAAAAGCTGAAGGATGAAAATAAGAAAAGAAACGGTAATTTATATCTAGATAATAATGATTACTAAATTGTACAATATATAAATATTATATTGGAATGAAAACTCAGAGGATTGGACTGTATGCGCGGTGTTTGTGGGTTCGATTGCACTTGAGGGAATGGATTATCTTTGTTTCTCTATTCTGTAAAGACAAGTCCCCCTTTGTATTTGAATTTGCATGCTTGGTAACGTGCCATCCTTTGTCTAAACATGTGTTCTGTTAAGCATGTCTCTGCAGCGCCACATCCATGTATACATATATTTTTTTAAATTGTCACAATACCCTAGAGCAAGGTCGATAACCACGACAAAAAATATTTTAAGAAACATTACGAGGACTAATTTGTTCGTGAGATGCTCTGTATTACATAAATATTTATAAAATGCAAATTGTCAGAGACCGGTGTAATTTGTCGGAGTGGTCTTTTAATTTAATCATAGGTACTTGTGATGAAATCAAAAGTACTCATATAATGAAACACTGACTGGACAATTAAAATAAAATAATCATTTCCTTGGTCAGTCCACCAGGTTCCCTCTGCCTACCCTGCTGTGTGCATTTTGCATTTTCTTTCTTTTTTTTATTGAAAATATTTCTATAATAATAAATTATATGATTATTTACAGATCTTATCAACACTAAATATGAAAAAGCAATGTCCTTGCATCGAGCAGCACTTTCTTCCTTGTCACCGCTGCAATTCAATCTCTTAATGAAATATGTAGACATGCTTCGTCAACAACGTATGTCGTTGCAAAAACATATGGTAAGAAAATCCCATTAACCTATTATATATTTTTAAATTCTTTACAAAGACAAAAAGTATCTATCACTAAGAAGGGATTTTGAAAAATGTACGGTGTTTCACGGTTTTTTAGAATTCACGAATTCATTCCTAAATTGAAAATAATTTTATAAATATTATTTATTAATATTCGTATAGTTCAAGCAGGCGAAGCCACCCAGGTCCACTAGTTTAAAATAAAATGAACGTGTGTGCAGTGCGCTGAGCACAAAATAACGGCTATCGCTCCCCTAAATAGTTCAACCAACGAAGCTTTTATTAAATAAGGACAAAAGCTCAATCTGAAACCAAATTAATAATATAAATATACTGTAGGTACTATTTATTGTACACTATGTATCTAAGTATGTATTGTTATTACAGTTTATTTTCGTATTAAAGAGTTGACATGGCGTAAGGGCACAAGGGTGTGACTGTAACACGACGGTTGTGAGTTCCATTCACACTCCAAGAAATAAATTTTCATGTATCAATATTTTCATTTCCTTACCCTGGCACCAAGGCTATGATACACAATTAAGCCTGCCTGGCGTTAAGGTCCGCCACTTAACACGCAATGGCTCGAGAAATTCGGCGGAAAATGGGGAATAAAGTCTTAATATTATATTCCCCCCCGCCTACACGCTGTGTGCCTGTGTGCGGGATTCAGCGTGAAACTGTTTTTATTATATTATTTCTTTTTTTTTCATGAAACAGGAATGTGCCTTCTGTAAGAATAACGGTCATTCAGAAGTATGGTATACGACTCACTGTTTAAAAGATAGGAAGGGCCGCGTCAAGTGTCCGATCCTACGAACACTTTCTTGCAGGCTCTGTGGCGCTACTGGCGATCAAGCACACACGGTCAAATATTGCCCACAAATATAACAAAGGTATACATTTTGTACATATTTAATTAATTTTATTAACTGACAAATTACCTATTATATTGGTGTTTTATTTTAAAAATAAATTAAAAGTTTCAGAAAATAAGGAGTTTTAATATTCTAGTACGTTTTATATGTTTTCGATATATCGTATTTTATATTACAAAATCATTATAATGAATACTTTGAAATTTAATACGTAATGTTTCATCATAGAGGTATCTATTTATTTAACAGCATTAAAACATAGGTACGCATTCGCAATTATGTAATTGTTTATTTCACAAGACGCAAAAATTATTGAAACTAAACAACTGCTGTTTAAAATTATAGAAGAAATGTTCATCAAAATAAGCTTTATGCTGTATCCTGCTCACGTACAAATGTACATTTGCCATATTACGCTTCTATAATTATATTTATGTATTTATTTTGCAATAGTAACATATTGATTTCTCTATTATTTCAGGTGGCGTAAAGTATGTAAATTGGTCATAAATAATAACTAACTATTATTAATAGTTACTTTATAATCTTTTTACTTATTATTAAACTTTTTATTTAAAACTGGTAGTTGTTTTTTTTGTTACTTTGTCTTTAGTTAGCTAGTAAATACTTTATTGTACCAACATTAAGAATCATAGAAGTTATATTGACTTAAGATGTTCCATAAAAAATACTTAGGTCGTCGAAGGAAAGTGTTGTATTCATATCTCTTAAGGATAAGCTGGGCTGCTTGGGTACCAAACATTAGACTGTTTTTTTTTCTGTCAACAAAAAATTAACATCATGTTAACTAACTTTTCCCAAGCCGTTATATCAATTATATTAATATATTTTATAGATTAGACGGGCTGCTACGACCCCACATTAGGTATTCGAGAAGAGACATATGCTGAGACCAATCAAAATAATCCAGTAGCGAAATATTTCATTTCTTTAAAAAAGAGGGCTAAAAAAAAATATTGTACCTGACTACAAATCTACACAAATAACGAAAAATAGGACAAAATTAATAAATATAACATCCATTAGAACGTGCCTTAAAATATACAATACCGGGCAAATTGGACCAATTTCATGTTACTAAAAACATACAGAAATACTCTCTCTCGAATTAGATCTGTGGCATGCGTAAGACGAATCAATGTATACACAATTACTTTGACATTATGTTGGGTGTATAGATATACCACATCCATATACCAAGATTGAAGACACGTGCATTGGAGATAGATTAGGGGTGAGGAACAAATTGATAAACCAATATGTTTATTTTATAAGACTTATCTATGTTTTCTATACTAGTAGCTAGTAACTTTTATTTAATTTTCCTTGTTATTTACTTATGCATGAGAAAAATATTTAAACTATGTTTTTTTTAAGATTTGAGGTTTTTAAGCTTAATTGTGTATCATAGCATAACGTAAGAGTTCATACAGATGAGACAGAATATGTGCAGACATACAATGTTGCATATTTAGGTATATAGATAAAATATACCTAATTCCCTTTTTTATTTATTTTAGAATTTTACTTCCTATATTTCAAATTTAAAGTCTAGACCCCTTTTGGATAATATTTCTAGATACGCCCAAGTTCACTAAACAATTTTAACGAATCTATTCTATAATCATATAAATGATTTATATTTCCTAAGCTCTATATCATTCCTGGTTGTTTCTTTGTTTCTATAAATTATCAAATTTCTTTTCAGTTTTGAATTTATTTGTCCATTAGTATATACAATATAAAACTATATATATAGATATGTAAGGTTTAATTTTAATTCTTTGCTTATGTGAAAATCTTTATAACAAATGCTTAAATTTAAAAAATCTCTTGTAGGTTGTTTTATAGACAGAAATTCTTATAACTTGCTTAACTGTAAAAGAATATTATACCGTCCCTGCGATTTATATTAATTATAAGTTTTTTCAATTTATTATTTAAAACAACTTATAATTAGCTTCACGCCGTATCCGCATACAACAGGATAGGCAGAGGAAACCTAGTGTTAACCTTAAAACACTCAGTTCCCAACTGTCCGTCGAATTCTTGAGACATTGCGTGTTGAATAGCGCAAATTTTTACCAGAGCGAGGAAATGTTTCTTTTTTTCTCACCTGAAATTGAACCCACAACCGTCACGTTTACAGTTAGCCGCTTGTGCCACTGTGCACAATGGCCTCTACGATACGGTAATATTAGCGAAAAGAATGCATCAAATTTCCGAATGGCTTTTGGAATATACTCAGGAAGATTTTGAACCTGAAAGGGGATAATATAGACATGCGTTTTGTTGGCAAAAATCATGCGAAAATTTTGAGATTTGCGTGTTACTTTGCTTTGAATACATACATCCAATGAGGTGTTAAATAAGGTCAGCTTGTCTGTTCAACCTGTTTTTGAATTGAGGCCGGTCGTGGCGCAAGGGCGTGTGATTGTAAACGCCACAGATTGTGGATTCGATTCCCACTCGCGGAGATGAAATATTTAATATTGTTTTTCATTCCTTCGCTCTGGTGCCATGGCAAAGCGCTTTTCGCTCGAGATTTCGGCGGATAGTTGGGAACAGAGTGTCTTAGCATACAGCGTAAAGATGAAAAAAATTACCACGGTTTCGACTGCTGTACCTACACATAATGACCAAATTAATAGATTATATTCTTTTATATCATTATATGTGCGTTTATTGATCCGAACCGACCTTGAAATTATTCTGTTAGGATCTGAGGAAAAAATTCTGCTTTATATTGCTCCTTGTGAAATCGTCTATCATGTCATGTAAATATGTATATTTTAATTTTAAATACTATTTAGGTACTATTTCTGAGGACCAAACTAGAGAAATTAATTAATAGATAGCTAGAATATCAATACTTGTAATTAAAGTGTAAAAAATCTAAAGATATAGATAAGATATTAAAAAACACGACTAGGTGAATATTTTGTAATTTGTATGATGTGGTGCTATGAGGTTTTTGTATTCAATGTAAAAGAAATGAAAAATGAACATGTAACCTTAACGCGAGTCTAGTATCCGTGACACGACCGTGACAGGGAAGCCGAGCAAACACCTCGGATATATACAGATTATATTAAGGAAGGTCAGTGTTCTATTTATGTCTTCTAATAATATGTACTGTAATAGTAGGTACCGCACAGACGTCCAAAATGTCGTTTTCTCATCTAGGTAAATTTTCTCTCTCTCTCATCTCTCTCTCTCTCTCTCTCTCTCTTTCTCTTATCATTTGTAATATATTTTTTAATTAAATTTAATATAAAATAAAAATAAATATATTTTTTGTTTGGATGATATATCCAGGAATTATATATGACACTGTTATCATTTGACACGATAGATGATGGGTCATTGCAGTTGTAGTTTTCTTACGTCAATATACAATATACGCTTTTAGGAGCTCAGCTAAGCTAACAACAAAAGTTACAAATTTGCTGCATATTCACATCAGATACTATACATTTCTATTTTAAAAAAAATTGAAAAATCTCTGAATTCCTTCTTCTTGATATATATTCAGATTGTTGTTAGAATAATAACGAGATCTATGGATTTGACGTTCTAACTGCAAGAACCGAGTTAATGGAATCAAAGACTAATAATCTAATTACTATGTCTGTTGAAATTACTCAATTCAGACAATCTTGACTAATTGCTTAAGGTAATACTGGTATTTTTAATCAAAGACAACTTTAAATCACCCCAATAAATCGTGTATTAACTGATCTTCAGACCATCCAATACCTACCTATTATCGGTACGAGTGCCTATTGTTTCAATCTTACTAAGACCAGTGGATGTCTCACTGCTTTTCTCAAAGGGACAAAAGTGAAAACATTCACAGCATTAAAATTCAAATTGTCTATAAGTTGATTATTAAATAAATACTTGTGAATAAAATGTTACAATTAAGAAAAGGATTCTAAGATATCCATTCTCTATTTTGCAAGTTTACTACAATAAATAAATTCAAATTCAAAATATTCTTTATTCAAATAGGCAATTATTATAAGCACTTTTGAATCGTCGAATGAACATATGAACAAAAAGCTACCACCGGTTCGGAAGGCAGTTCTGCTGAGAAGAGCCGGCAAGAAACTCAACAGTTGAAAATGAAAATAGCTGGCTTAGGTTAGTGATTTAATAAAAAAAGAGAAGAGCTTACTAATAAAACCTATAAATCAGCTTCAAACATAGCTAGTGCTATAGTTAAACTATAATGTATGCATAGAAATATACTTAGATCTTATTTTTTTGCTGTAACGTGACCTACAATTTCTTAGGTCGTGATAAATAAATATAACACGTATAAAAGGGTTTAACGATCATTAATAGTATGAACAGCATACTTGTTGCGGAGCCAAACGATCACGAGCGTGTGTGCTGCTGCTTATGTCCATCGTATATCTAACAATTTCACCCAAGGTCAATTTCACTATATAATTATTTATCTATACAATATTCTGTGTGATTTTTTTTACGAATTTATATTATTATTAATATTATCTATATATATATATAAAAGGACTTGTCCTCACTGACTGAGGTAAGACGCACGCACAGCCGTAACCGCTGGTGATAGAAACGTGAAATTTGGACAGATGTTTACTTTCGTAATCTGGACATCCACTAAGAAGGGATTTTGAAAAATTTTAACCCTAAAGGGGTGAAATAAGGATTGAAAATTTGTATGGAAAAAAAATTAAATCTGCACCGAGTTTTAAAAAATTGTAAATGCAGACTCTTAAAAATATTTGATTAAACACATGTTTCACGGTTTTTTAGGATTTACCCCCTAAGGGTGCCAATAAGGGGTTAAAAGTATGTATGGAAAAAAAAAATTATCTGCACCGAGTTTTAAAAAATTGTAAATGCAGACTCTTAAAAATATTTAATTGAACACATGTTTCTTGGTTTATTTTAATTCATCCCCTAGGGGCACAAATAAGGGGTTGAAAGTTTGTATGGGAAAATCTTTAAACCGCCACAAATTTTCATAAAATTTGAAATTGATACTCTTAAAAATATTTAATTGAACATTTATTTCGTAGTTTATTAGAATTCACCGCTAAGGTTGCAAATAAGCAGGCGAAGCTGCGCGCGTCCACTAGTCTACTTATATTTAGCTAAGCAGGCGAAGCTGCGCGCGTCCACTAGTCTACTTATATTTAGCTTGATTAAAAACCTTCAAATAAACAGCTTAAATAATTGCGTCAACCCTGATATGTCTAGATAAAGCATGGTGGTAATCTCTGCGTCTTAAAAGGCCTATATGAACAGAAAGTGGAGAACAAATGATATTGTTCATTTTAGAGACTACTATAACTATACCAAGTGTTTACAAGTATATATTTTGCGTAATATCAATATACTAACTAAGAATATATTGTAGTATACAAGAAAATATATTAAAATTAGTCCATAATACAATTAAGTCAAATTATAGATAGGTACTAACATACAGTTTTCAAAATATTTATTGTAATAATATTACTATTCATTATTGTTGCCACGCGTTACAGTTCAAATAAACTAAAATTGAAAAATAAATAAAGTTGTTATTGAAATTAAGATTAACAAATCTAACTGAGAAGTTCCGAGAATTGAGAAACTACATTGAGAAATTTGAAAAGCTTGAACTGAATTATAATATATTCCTTGACTATTGTTTCTACTACATAAATTACAATTTAGTATTGATTCATTGCTTAATAAATTTTTATTGTATTACATTTCGACATTGTTCCGTGGAATTGAATATCTATAAAATCCATTATTAATGTTATTTAATAATATAAACACACCGTATCATATATCTGATACGGTGATTTCTGATGATTCAAAAACACTTACTTAATCGTAGCACACGTGCCAATTTGCGGTGCAGATAGAACTCGAAATAGTTTTTAAAGAAATTCATCGTCATCATCATCATTAGCCTGTCCTCGTCCACTGCTGGACATAGGCCTCTCCAAAATAAATAAAAGAAAGAAAGAAAAAAAAGATTAGAAGAAGAAGATCTATTATATTGTAAAGCGCGGCGTTGAGTTCTGCCGCTCAACACGCAATGCCTCCAGAATTCGGCAGAAAATAGGCAACGGAGTGTCTTAACAATAGATTCCCTCTGCCTACCTTACTGTGTGCGGGATACAGCGTGAAGCTGATTATTAAATTTCTCTAATATTTTTATTATACTATATAAAATATGCTTTTATTATAGGCGCAATTATGTGAGACTAAAGAATAGACACTGCGGATACTCTCCATGATGCAGCATGTAGCACTTAGACCCAATAGAAACTTATAATTATTGTAATATACATATAGAATAGAATTTGTCACAATTTAAATACGTTTTCAAAAGGTATAGGTATATATGAAAAAAACTTACACCCGCTATAAACCTAACGTTGATTGCAAATCAATAGTGAATGTGAAATTGAACACCTGTAAAGTTCACACTAGCTTACTCATACTTTATATGTTATAAAATTCAAATTGTCTTCATATTTACAATACAACAAATGTTAAAATGAAATATAAGTGTTTAAAACTTTATTTTTACGTATATCTATAATTACATAACCTCTTATTAAGTAGGTATTATATCATATTATATTTGCATGCAATCGTTATCGCTTTCTTTGCGCTCTACGACTCTACTACAAAAAATCAATATAAAAAATAAAATATAAAAATTGATGAAGATAATCACACAACCACGAAAAACAATAAATGATACAATTTTTATAGGATTCATTGATTTCCCAGAAAAAATCCCGCTACGTCCAATTTTTTATACGTTTTCTAAATAAGTATTTTTCTTTCCTAAGTATGGAATAACACTTTAAAAATGTTAAAAATACAAAATTAGGTAGGTTTGATGAAATGAGAATTTGATTTATCATAAAAATATACGCGTCACATAAACGTCACGTTACGGTTAGTATAAAACCGTTTACATTGTAGGTACCTGATAACCGTAAACGTAAATGCACGTGCAGTACGCCTACATAATCTAAACGCACGTAGTATTGTTAACGCATATTATTTAATGAAATATGTTTGGACTTATGAATTAATGGCCACATGCAACCTCATTTGCGTGGATTTTATCGTTAAAATTTAGTGCCGGAAATCCGAGATTGCTTGTGGTGAGGCCACGGGGTTGTTTTCAAACCTGAGCCCTACTGGCTTTTACAGCGACATCAAGTGGTTTAAGAGGAGGATACTTAGTACCTGAAAAATTTGCGAGCACTGCTTTAACCTCGGCTTGAGGCCGTCGGACAAAAAAAAGCAATTTAAATATAATCATCCCTTCGAATGAAAATCAAACTTAAAACTGCCTCAATTTTCAATAGACAAAAAAAGGGTATAATGAGCAACTGTTGCTAATATTATTATAAAATTTAGGGGAAAAAATAGTTTCAAGAACACATAATATTTAACGACTTTGAAGATTGCAGTAATGCAAAGCACAATCATTTTATTATAACAGTTACTAAAATAAATCAGATTCACGCTGTATCCCTCTCACGGCAGGGCAGGCAGAGGGAACCAAGTGCTAAGCCACTCCGTTCCCCAATTTCCGCAAAATTTTGGAGGCATTGACTGTTTAGTGGTGGAACTCAACGCCTCGCTTTGCCTCAACACCAGAGCAAAGAAATGAAACAAGATGTGCCTGAATCTTGAGGGGAAAACGCTAACGACATACCATTTTTATCCACCCTAATGCCATACAGTTCTCGGCGCGCTTTTACCTTTTACCTTAACTTGGGTGGTGTACCCCTAGCGACGTATCATTTTTAGCCAGACAGTCCAGTCCTCGACAGGATACCAGATCTTAACTTGGGTGGGACATTCATATTATAATTTTGTATAGTGTACTGTATTATACTTACCAGGCCCTTTATTTTGATACCCATATTGATGGGATTGAAAACTACATTATCCGCCATTTTGTAGCAGTGGCCATCTTTGATTTTGATTTTGTATAGTGCATTGAATCCTAATTGACAAGCCCTTTCATTTGATACCCATATTGATGGGACTGAAAAAAACTAAGTTGTCCGCCATCTTGTAGCGGCGGCCATCTTGTATACCAAATTTCAGATCAATCGGTTAATGGGAAGAGGGTTAAATTTCAATTACTAAATTGGACCCAAACAAATATCCAAACAAACGGGGTGAGCTAACTAAAACCGTTACAAAAAATATAAATTTAAATAAATGTTTTAATTCCTCGAGTGGGGATCGAACCCAGAACCAGGCGCGTTTACAGTCACTTTCCAGTCAAAGGACACTTTGTACCCCTGCGCCGTGACTGACCTCACAATCAGTAGCGATATTAGGGTAGGGCGAGCCTGGGGGACCGCCCACGGGCGCCGGGCTATAAGGGGCGCCGCGACATAGTCAGGCGTCTGCCCGTTTATGTCCGGTCTGTTTAGAATTTTATTAAAGATCGCAACTTACAAGAACTGTTATCAAATGTATGGATAGCATTGCGTATATTATTGACTTTACGTGTAACGGTTGCTATTGGGGAAACAGGGGATCGGGTTGCGATGCGAACATTTTGCTCATTTTATTCCTGAGAGCCGATTTGCTTCTCTTCTGACGATCCTGATACCCGTGTCTCTGCCGTTGCCGATGTGGATCTGCAGGGCATGGAACTTTATATTCTTAGCACTATAGTGCCAATCAGTGCCAAATCGCAGCCTTGGTTTGATACGTATTGTAAACTTGCTGCCTTTAGCAACCGCGAGGCATATCAAATCTGGTCAGAGGCACTAGTAACTAAGGATCCGAATATGAATTCCTCAAAAAGGTAGTATAGTCGAGCCTCTAGGTACTTGAAACGGCAACTTACCAGAGCAATGTCCTAGTATATCGCCAAAATCGGCAAGAACCTTGAGAGCTGCACGTCCAGAATTCATCACTTTTGGGCGCCCTCAAAGGCAGCACTCGGTAACTTTAGCAAAGTTTCGCTTTTGCCATTAAGCACATTAAATGACATCTTGGTTTATTTGCCTCGAACTTGGTTTTGGGTGACCGAAGAATTCTGTTTCGGCAAGTACCTGCGCCGCATAGACAGGGAGCCGGACGCTCGGTGTCACCACTATGCCCATTGTGGGGAGGCGCAACACACGCTCGCCGAGTGTGCAGCTTGGGAGGAGCAACGCCGTGTCCTCACAAATGAAGTAGGAGGTGATTTGTCACTGCCTGCCGTAGTGTGAAAGATGGTTGGTAGCGCGGACTCGTGGGATGCGGTGGCATCCTTCTGCGAGGACCTGATGTCGCAGAAGGAAACTGCGGAACGGGAGATGGATATATTAGCTCCCTTCCCCCGCCGCAGAAGGCGCACCGGGTGCAACGCTCTTTTCCTGCCCCCATGAATGAGTCTAGAGGCGAGGGAGTTGGGGAATTCCCCGCCTCCCTATTTGACAGACCCGTGTTGCAGGCGCGCGCGCCTCTGAGACGATGCACGAGGCCTCACTACCCTGTACAGGAGACGAGGCCCAGACAGACCTGACCAGCACTAGTGTGAGGCTGTGGATGAATTTGGACTCCCGCGGCCACGCGCTTCCGTGCGTGGAGACACCGGGTTGGTTTTAGCCGGTAAGAGTCCGGCGCGCTCCTCCGCCTTCCCCAGGCGGAGGTATTCCATGAGGGTTTCCCCCAATGGAACAAATAAAAAAAATGGGTGACCGAAGAATAACACCGCCAACCTTTCCGCGGTGCCAGAGCTCAAAGCCTAAAGTTAACTTCAACCAAAAAGCTATTAGGCGATCTCTGTCCTCTTTGGATAATCAGTCGAGCGGGCCAGAAGGAACCTTTCCTTTAGTGCTTCGTTCAAATGCTCCTGAACTGACAGCGGTGCTAACGTGTTTTTTTGGCCACTCTTACTGAGTCGGCTTGGTCCTAGACTCTTAAAAGAGCGCTCTTATCCACCCGATTTCATAGTTTCTGATCCACTCCAGACCTATTGCTATCACCTCCCTGTTCTCGAAAGTGATGGAAAGCAAGACAAAAAGCCAGCTCTTGGTTTATCTGAAGGATGATCGATTGATTAATGACATGTTTTCTAATGGGTTGATAGAAACATGATTCAATTCAACCCCAAAAAGACACGAGTTTGCGCGTTAACCACTAAACCCCATTAAAATTAAACCCCATTTGTAGTGTCGTCCAAAACACTCCCCTAATAAGGGGTAACGCTAAGGCCCAATGTGCTGATACTTTCGGTTCGCCGAGCTTCGGCTTCATGTGGAGTACTCTTCTCATCTCTGGGCTGAGGCATCCCAGTATCAGTATTTGATACATTAGGACCGCATACAACGTAGAGCCTTTCGGATCGTTGGAGACCCAATAATGTGTGAATGGCTTGCAACATTGGGTTTTGCGTGGAGATATGTGCTCGCTGTGGGTTCTCACCACATGTGTTCTGGAGAACTGTTCGACCTGTTACCTGCCGCCGAATTTTCTAACCGACAGGACGTCACAAAATCATTTATCATCCATTTACTCATTCCTGGAATTCTTGGATACGCAGATGACAGCACTGTTGTAGAGCGCTACATGGCTAAAGCAACTGCAAGTGGGCCTGAAATATAATCGCATAGGGATACTATGTTTGTGCGCCTTAATTTGAACCTCCAAGCAGTCTCCGATTGGGGAGATGCCAATTTGGTCAAATTTAATGTCACTAAGACCCAGGCGTGCCTGTTCACCGCCATTCGAATTGGGACAATTCGAAGTTTCGAAGTGTATCGGTCCCGTTAAGCGACCACCTTGAACTTCTTGGCAATACTCTCTCATCGACTCTTAACTTTGGATCTTACATTGAATCCAGAGCTCAATTGGCTGCTAAGAAACTTGGCGTCCTCTCCAAGATGAGACAGTACTTTACACCTCAACAGCTTCTCACACAGTATAAAGCACAAGTTAGACCATGTATGGAGTACTGTTCTCACTTATGGGATGGCTCTGCCGGGTATCAATTACAGACTTTGGAGTCAGTTGAGAGACGAGCCAGAAGGCTAATCAATGACAAGACCCTAGTTGATGCTCAACTGCAGAGCCATAGCCACCGGCGTAGGGTTGCATCGTTGTCAGTGTTTTACCGTATACATTTCGGCGAGTGTGCCCTTGACTTGCATAGCTTAATTCCCCCAGCCCCTTTTTGCCTTAGAACTTCTAGGAATACAGCTTCACGCCATCCGTACATGGTAGAAATTCCTACCGTACGAACGAAACGCTTTGAGGCTACAATCTTCATCCGCACTGCGAGAGATTGGAACTCATTACCGGCATCTGTATTTCCTAAGACATACAATATGAGGGTCTTTAAAACCAGAGTGAATAGGTATCTGCTAGGCAAGCGTGCCACACCGTAGATCGCATCAACGCTCACTAGACTTGATGCGGTCAAACGCAAGCCTATTCAATATAAAAAAAAAAACCTTAACGGCCGGCAACGCACTTGTAGCCCGCCCCTCTGGTGTTACACGAGGTCGTAGGCGGCGGTGATCACTTACCATCAGGTAACCCGTACGCTCGCTTGCCTTGTGGTATTTCCAATAAACAAGGAGTTTTTCAAGTTGAAGCTAATAAGAACATATCTGCGATCCACAATCTGGCAATCTAGATTAACAAACTTAACAACTTTGACAACCAAAAATGAAATTGCAGAAAACATAGACTTTGAATGCCTAATAAAAGAGTGCCTAATAGAAAGGCTAGAAAAGTGAAATTTTATTAGTTTTTTAAATATACATATTTTTTCACTGTACCTATTCCCTTTTATGTATGTAATTGAATTTTAGTTAGGGGGCGCCGAAAAAATTTCGCCCAGGGCGCCGGTAGTGCTAAAACCGGCACTGCTCACAATCTTATAATCTTAAAATAATAATAGATTGTTTTGAAGTGACTATGGTCCTTTATTGGACATTCGTTGTGTTGGCGATTTTCCAAATTTCTCCGTTATCGAGTTTTCAACAATCCTGCAAGATTCAATCACGATTGCAGCATCTAGAATCACATTCGAAAATTATTATTTTAGGTTTTACGGATAATGACATACATTTGAGGCCGTTGAGTTGATATAAACTAGAGGAAATCACTGTAAACAATGTAGTATACGAGTATGTCAGTGTGCTATTTCCAATATTCCACTTTACTTCTGCATAGCAATATTCGCCGACCACCTCGCTCGCCGGCACTTTGCATGTATTAGCCACTATGTTGCAATCCCCTCGCCGCAGCCCACATAATACATATATTTGAAATATAACTGTTTCCTTACTATATCTGTTTAATTTCAAATACTGACTTTTATAATCAGAATTATTTCTAATTATTATTCTAATCTAACTTACCCCATTTTTTTAGGATTTTGATCATTCATGAAAATTTTATGACAATTAAGTTTCTTTAACGCATATCTATCTACAACTGTAAAAAACATGCATTTAATTTCTTATTAATATAGAGAAATCTATAGTAATATAATAAAGCGGAAGAGTTTGTTTGTTTGTTTGTTTGAACGCTAAGATCTCTTGATATAGTATATAGTAAATCGGACCAGTAGGGTCCGATTTACTTTGTTTTTGTTTTGTATGATTGCTGCATTCTTCAGAAGTGCTATAGGCTATATAACATTACATTACACATATATACTAATATATTAAAATACTTTCTAATTTGACATTTCGACATTTGACATCCAATTTATTCTGCCATGTTAATAACAGCCGACATTGCTTGCAACGGTTTGCAAAGTTTGTTTATTGTTTTACGAAAACGTCACCCAAAATGTACTTATATTTTGATATTCATCCTTATAAAAATAAATATAATAGTCACTTTTAGCATTCTATCTAGATTGAAATGATAGTTAACTGTATAACATTTTAATAAATAATTAAGGAAATGTCACTGATTCTGAATTACCTAGCCTTCGGTATGATAATGGGAACGGAGTATCTTAGTAGGTCCCTAAGTTCCCTCTGCCTATCCCGCTTTGTGCAGGTGTATTCCGCATCATGAAAGTTTTTACTTTCTATAATACTATAATTTCTATAATTATATATACCTACTATATTTTTATAGTAGGTATATATAATTATGTATATATAAATATGCATATAAAATGCATACATTGTCACATAAGAATAATTAAATGCTATTTGCGCAGTTAATTTGACCCCCTTAATTGATAATATAATACCTATACTCAGCATTGAATAGATAATAAAATTACTTAGATACCTGTAATATGTAAGCGTAGATACTACTACGTTATTTCAATAGTACATGAAGTGCAACGTGACTGTCATAATTATTTTGATAAACATTCATGTTCTATTCATTTTATATGGCTATAGATATAATAGTTTACAGTCTGTACCTATACAATGCATAAGAACTGCAAGAAATATGCAAAGAAATTTTCTATACAAAATGTTGGTAGGTTAGTATATAATAATATTGCTAACAAATACACCGAGCGTGCTTCTATTATTACTTAACATTCTTGTATCACATTAAGTCATATACTTATTTAATTATTCGAGTTTTTATTTTTATATAAAGAACATTTAAAAAGAATATCAGTTTATTTTAAATATTCTGATAATAGATTTTATGTACAAAATGTTTATAGACATTTACATCTTCTCAAGGTCTACAATACTATCAATTAGTTACTTTAATAAGTATTGTTCTCAGTCTCAAATGTAAACATATAAGTTGACATCCTATCCTATATCTTATAAAACAAAGTCGCTTTTCGTGTCTGTCTGGCGTTTCTAACTCTTCTTCTAAACCACCCAACGGATTTTGATGCGGTTTTCACCATAAGGTCGAGTATTTTTCAAGGAAGGTTTATATATAGTTTATTATTTGTACATTCTTATGTAAATTAACATAAATACGATAAATGTGTATAAATTCCTACCCGTTGAGACACTTTCGCGTATGCGCTGCTTTAATGGTAAGAACTACATGAAAAAAATGTACTGAAGTATTGTTCCTCTTAATAAGATCTACAAAAAAGTCCGCGACAGCATATTCGTATCTTTTAAGAATAGCGTGTAGTGATCATTTTTCTGTCTAAAAATAATAATTTCAATATATTTTTTATTGTGAGGGATGTTTTTCCATAATGGTATTAATCCTTATCCTTTAAAATACTTTATTAATTTTCTACGTTAAACGAAGATAAAATTTGCTTTTTACACTATTTCGAAATTGCGAATAGTTTTAGAGAAAAACGCATTTAATTGTTGACACATCCCGCCGTTGACACATCAGCTGTATGTTGCTCAAGTTTCACTTATCCCTTACTCTCAGCATATAAATAAGCATATTAGTTACGTTGCTCATTTAATGTAGATCAAAACTGTCTTTTAATATCAAAAAATTCTTGCTGGGAAACGGCTCACCACTCGACATGCGTCCGCCGCGCCCGCCTGCCTTACAATCGGTGGTTCAGTGGTAGAATGCTCGCCTGCCACGCGGGCGGCCCGGGTTCGATTCCCGGCCGATGCATTCTATTTAATTTTCCTCACAGGCAGCCACGTAGTGCTTGCCTTTCATCAGGGACAGAATAATAAATAATTTCAGTTTAGAGGTGAATTACGAAATAACGAAATAACCACGAAATACGTGTTCAATGAAATATTTTTAACAGTTTTAACTTAAAATTTTGTAAAAAACTGGTGGCGATTTAAAGATTTTTCCTTACAAACTTTAAACTGCTATTTCATCCCTTTACGGTTAAAATTTTTAAAAAGCCCATCTTATTGGGTGTCCACACTACAAAAATAAACATCTGTCCAAATTTCACATTTCTATGCACAGTGGTTACAGCTGTGCGTGCGTCTTACCAGTCAGTCAGTTGGAACACCTTTTATATATAATAAATATATATAGACTAGTGGGCGGGCGCAGCTTCGCTTGCTTATTTGGACCCTTAGGGGTGAATTCTAATAAACCATGAAACATGTGTTCAATGAAATATTTTTAAGAGTCTAAGTTTAAAATTTTATAAAAATCGGTGGCCATTTAAAGATTTTCCCATACAAACTTTCAACCCCTTATTTGCACCCTTAAGGGGAGAATTCTAGAAAATGATGAAACACGTGTTCAATTAAATACTTTTAAAAATCTAAATTTTATATTTTGTAAAAAATCGGTGCCGATTTAATTTTTTTTCCATACAAGTTTTCAACCCTTATTTCATCCCTTTAGGGTTAAAATTTTTCAAAATCCCTGCTTAGCGGATGTCCAGATTACAAAAGTAAACATCTGTCCAAATTTCACGTTTCTACGCACGCACGCACAGCGGTTACGGCTGTGCGTGCGTCTTACCTCAGTCAGTGAGGACAAGTCCTTTTATATATATAGAAGATAGATAAGTAGAATATTTTATGCACATCATTAAATAGTGATCTACAATCTCGTATTTATAGAGAATATTTGCCCTTTGCTCCTCTATATAAATATACAGTTTTAGCTTGTTACTACCGTAGTTACAGATTAGTCTACCGATGCTTCGAATGTGTGAGTTCGTGAAGCAATTATCTACTTTGAACGTTGTTCATAACTTGTATATTAGCATGCACAAGCTCAACTTTCAGACTCAAATGCATATGGCGTCGTCCGCACTCATGCAATATGAGCTCTCGTAAAGCTAGCAATTCCATTACACTTTGTATAATGTTTGTATTATATATGCCAAAAAACACTTCTAACAACATCTTTTAATCCTACAAATAGAAACTCTATTTTAGAAGATTCAAAAATGTATTCAGCAAATCAAGTCAGAGCGATGTGACCTTTCAAAACCAAATCACTAGTTTTAGATGCATGCTTATACACAAGTAAACATAAGTACTTACGGGCCACGTGTATACTGCGCAATGCACTTTTGACGCGCCCTGTTCTTACAATGTAAATATAATTAGGAAATAATTATAAACCACGTTTACGCTGTTTCCCGCACATAGCAGGGTAGGCAGAGGGAACCTAGTGTTAAGATACTCCGTTCCACACTTACCAACGCATTTTTCAAAGCATTGCGTGATGTGTGGCGGGAATCAACGCCTTGCTTTTATCCTTGGTGCTAGAGCGAAGAAATGAAAATATTGAGAAATAATAATTCATTGCCTCGAGTGGGGATCGAACCTACAACCGTCGCGTTACAGTCACTCCCTCGCGTCCCTGCGCCACTTCGGCCTCGGAAATATTTTTTTATGTAAGTAAATGAGAATAAAGTATATTTTTTTAGAACCATTACGGCTATTTTTTTTATTGCTCTATCCAATGATTTAAAACTCTTTCATTCTAAAATTATTATTAGAGTCATACAGAAAAGATTCTATGTTTTACGATTTCTTTACCTCGTTTATAAAAAAGAAATCTAGTGTCCATGTGAAAACAGATTAAAAAAATAAAAGATTAAAGTAACGTAAATTTTTTTTGTGTCATTAATATCTAAGTTACGACTTATTAATATAAAACAATACAACTAAATGTATTTTATTATCTTTATTTATTGCACGTTTCAGAAAAAAGAATCATTTACTCGTATTATATTTAGATTCTAAATTTATAAACTAAACTTCATAACTTTCCAACAAAAAAAATATATTCAAAAATATCAAAAATATTTTTAATTGAATTAGATATTTCATTCAATGATTAGTTCAACTTTAACACTTTACATGGATCGATACTTTAGACATTCACGTGTTTTCTATGACACAGCTAAAATATACTTTTTACCTCCAACCGTTTCCTAGACGACCGGCTACGCGTGTCTCTATCTTCTACTACGGAAACTCATTGTAAATATTAAACTAAATTGCATATTTTACATACTTTTGATTTAATTATGAATAACATTAGAACTAATTGTAAGTGGGAGGACAGTCTTAACACTAGGTTCCCTGTGCCTACCCTGCTGTGTGCGGGTGAGACAGCGTGAAGCTGATTTTATTATTTTTTTATTCTATGTTAATCCTAAAAAAGACGAATCGACGAACAAAATTAAATTCATTTTAATAATTCAATTTAATTTAATTCAAGAATTTACGATGTTCAGTTCATATACCAGTATTTATATGATAAGGATAACTTCCTCATCATATACATACTGGTATATGTAAATAGAGAAGGAAGAAAAGTACTCAAACTTCTTACTTTAAGTACAGACAGCTGACCCATGAATGTCACTTGAAAATATAAATGATTGAATGTAAAAAATATATTTTTTATTAGATTACTAATGGTAATGTTTAACAGGGCGGCGAGGCTCCCTCCGTTACCCAGCAACGGCCCGGACTCCCGAGCGCAAGGCCACCCCCTATAGATTAAGTAATGCCCTTACTGCATTTCCATCCCTCTCTCTTTCCTCACTCCCTTTTGCAACTTCCACGAACGATTCCCTAATACATATATTAAATAAAAATAGAAAATAATTTAATGTTTTAAATTTGTACTTTTATTAATAATAAACATTATTCAGTACCTAATTACAAGTAAATACATATATTTACCTGCAATTAACACTGTTTCCAAAAGAAATATCTATATAAACTTCTTCTTTGTCGTTTCGCTCTTGACAGAGCGGTCGTGGTCGTCATTTTGAAGGTCGGTGGTGCGCGCACAGTCCAACGCTATTCTACGCGGTTCGCTGCCAGCCTGGTACACTCGTAGAGACGTCCATTGAGGGCAGTCTTCACTTGGTCTGTCCATTCTATGACGGACCTGCCGCGTGGCCTGCTGCCCTCAACTCTTTCCTAAATAATAGGTCGTTGCATGGAAATGTCTCTAGATAAACTATGCAGACTTGACATACTTACCGGCCTAATTTTTTTGTTAATGTAATCAGATGTGTATGTACGATAACATAGCAATGTCAATTGTGAGAAAAAAGTGCCCGCTCTCCGCTTTCCACGCAATAAGTCTTACTTGAGAAGAAAAATGAAGACAAAGTGTGACTGAAAACGCGACTTGTTGTGCGTTCGCTTTTAGACACACACTTATGCCCCTGCGCCACGAATGGCCTCATCTCTAATTAAGAAGAAAATACGATAATTAATAATATTACACTATAAAAGCATATTTTATTATAAAATAATGCCCCCCTCGGAGTGAGCAGCTTGTAAAGACGCTGTAAAGCTGGATCATCTGGATGAGTCCCGTTCATACAGTATAGCTTTCTTTGCTACACAGTTTATGTTCTCCAGCAGATCCCTTCTGCTCTCTTGCTCTTGTATCATTAATTCATTTTTCATATACGTTCAGACACTTGCCAACTGCACGATAATGGGGTCAAATATAGTATAATATAGAGGGTTAGTATAAATAATGTAAAATCATCTGGATCTCCTCTAAAGATGGGCGTTCCACAAGGATCTATTCTGTCGGTTCGGTGTTCGGTCTTCTTTTATTTCTTATTTATATTGACGATCTGCCTTTTTATGTGACGAACCTATGTGATATTGTACTTTTCGCGGATGATACCTCTTTAATATTTAAGGTTGACCGAAATAAAATAAACTATGACGAAGTGAATAGTGCAGTATCGCATATTCTTTGCTGGTTTGATGTTAATAATCTAATGTTAAATGCTAAAAAAACTAAATGTATTGAGTTTACTTTACAGAATGTTAAAAAACATAATTTGGTCTACTAATTAAAGGAGAAGCTCTTAATTTGGCGGAATCAGCTATTTTCCTAGGCGTAACTATAGATTCCAAACTCCAGTGGAATGCTCATCTGGAAGCACTTGCGGATAAACTCAGCTCTGGCGCGTTCGCAATTAAAAAAGTAAGACAAATGACGGACGTTGAAACTGCCCGACTAGTCTACTATAGCTATTTTCATAGTATTTTATCTTATGGAATGCTGCTATGGGGCAGTGCTGCAGATATCAATTCAATATTTATTCTCCAAAAAAGAGCCGTGAGATATATTTATAATCTAAGAGCTCGAGATTCTCTGCGAGATGTTTTCAAAGATGCAGGTATTATTACAGTTGCTTCGAGAAATAAAAATAAGCTTGTTACACCAAGTTTTCGCCTCCAAAAAGTTAGTAAATCCTTTATGGGTCTGAGTATACTTGTATATAATAAAATTCCGCAGTGTATTCTTAGTTTGCCACTACCAAAATTTAAAGTATCTGTAAAAAAATTCTAACAAGTAATAGTATTACACTGTTCAAGAATATTTAGAGGATAAGCATGTATGGAATTAATGTCTATTGAATGTAATGCAGGATTGCTACCAGCTAATGTTTATAGATTGTACCATTGATTTTGAAAAGAGCAACTGTTGAGTTTCTTGCGTGCTCTTCTCAGCTGAACTGCCTTCCGAACTTTGAATTTGAATTTGAATTTGAAATAATTTGCGAAACAATTCAATCTTACATAACTAGTATTAAAAATAGTAAAAACAACAGAATAGAAGACTACTATTACTAGAAAGTGATGAATGATAATTGTTTTGAACAATAACACATTAAAATAATAACTCTTCAAGGTTGATACTTAAGTTGTTTTCTGTTATTATTGCAATTGAAGTAAGTACCTGTGTAATAGTTTTTTTTATATGTTTTAGATATAGATATAAACCATTTAAATTTTATCAATATTATATTACATATCTAAATAAGCCACTGTTATAATAATATACATAGTATCCTATCCTATTCAATATGTTATAAAACAAAGTCGCTTTTCGTGTCTGTCTGAACTTTCTAACTCTTCTTCTTCTAAACCACCCAACGGATTTTGATGCGGTTTTCACCATTAGGTCGAGTATTTCTCAGGGAAGGTTTATATATAGTTTATTATTTGTACATTCTTATGTAAATTAACATAAATACGATAAATGTGTATAAAGTCCTACCCGTTGAGACACTTTCGCGCATGCGCTGCTTTAATGGTAAGTACTACATGAAAATAATGTACTGGAGTATTGTTCCTCTTAATAAGATCTACAAAAAAGTCCGCGACAGCATATTCGTATCTTTTAAGAATAACGTGTAGTGATCATATTTCTGTCTAAAAATAGTAATTTCAATATATTTTTTATTGTGAGGGATATTTTTCCATAATGGTATTAATCCTTATCCTTTAAAATACTTTATTAATCTTCTACGTTAAACGAAGATAAAATTTTATTTTTACACTATTTCGAAATTGCGAATAGTTTTAGAGAAAAACGCAATTAATTGTTGACACATCACGCCGTTGACACGCAGCTGTATCGAGTCAAGTTTCTCTTATCCCTTACTCTCAGCATATAAATAATTATATTAATTACGTTGGCCATTTAAAGTACATCAAAATTGTCTTTTACTGCGCGACGTCTTGCTTCGGCCACGCCCGTCTACCTTACACGCATCGGTGGTTCAGTGGTAAAATGCTCGCCTACCACGCGGGCGGCCCGGGTTCGATACATTCTATTTAATTTTCCTCACAGGCAGCCACGTAGTGCTTGCTTTTCATCAGGGACAGAGTACCGTCTTCCCTACCCAAGCGGTGTTGCTGTAAAAGCCAATAGGGCTAACAGCATTAACCGTCAGAGAACCAAGGCCCTGATGTTAGGCGTTCGGAGCTACTACGGAGATGGCCGAGAGAATGCTTTAATTCTGCGCCTGGCAAAGTAAATTTAGAAGTGATTGCACGTACTTTGGAGTTATCCAATAATTAATTAATTATAATGTATTTCCACGCGACATAGTTCGTTACATCTTTCGTTTAAGTATTTTTGGGTAAGAGAATAGTAGGTAGTATGTTGTTTATAATTTCTTTCGTTTAAGTTTTCTGTTGTGTGTGTTATTTATTTGTGTTTATTTTAAAACAATTGGAAAAACCTTATTGGAACTACGAAAATGCGGGTTGCATTAAGGTTTAATTAATTTTCACATTATCTTAAGTACTTTGCCAACATATATTATATGAATAATTTAGTAGTTAAAGCGGGCGAAGCCGCGAGGGGGTCGCTAGTTATCTATAAAATGTAATAAGAATTAATGTAATTGTAATAAAACATAGTCAATTAATATTGATTTATAAACACAATAATATGTTGTTTACTATGTTAAAAAAATTCTTTGAATAATCATAAAAATTCTTAGCGCGATGAAGGTTGTGCGCTTAAAACATTAGTAGGTATAGCTGGATTTAACATTTCCCTAAGTCTGATTTCTTTGAATCGTTTTATTGTAATATAAATCAAATTATTATAATATATACTAAATCATCACACCGGCCCTCATCCATCACATCTCTAAATGGGCGATACTTACAAGCTTGTACATAACGCACTAGGCGTAAGTTTTAATATTACAGGATTGAAGCAAACTCTATTGGACACGTTAAGGGTGTTTATCTAACATTTTTAATTAAATTGAGTTTTCAAATTTCAATTTTGCACCATGACAAAAATGAAAAGGCTCACAGTTATCTGAAAACTTTTATATATGTATTTTACCTAAAATTAAAAAAAAACAAGAACACAAGAAGGAATGTTAATACAATACTTTAAAATTTAAATGCACCAGCAGCGTTCACTCAGCCATTATGACGTTAACACCAAGGCCGACGGGTTCAATGACCGCTGAATGTCACCTCTAACATGTAGTGACAACTCTTCCCCACCCCCGCACCGCGTCCTCGTCCGTCCGCTTATCGCCCAGTAGCTCGTATCGACTGCAACTTGTTTATCTTAAATGCACTACGTTCTAGCACTGCCGGGGATTAAATGCGCAATTTGTTTTATAACATAATTATAAAATGAATTATGTATTAATTATAATATTTTATAATAAATTATAAATTATTTTAATATTTTTATAAAGTTTAGGATATTAGTACTTAAACTGTTTAAATGTGCTCAATTGTGCAATGTGCTTATTTAAATTCAATACATTAGTCGAAAATATAAAGAAAAAATATCAATATATTTTTTATTATTGATAACTATTGTTATATAAAAATATCTAGATATTGTTATGTCAATGTTGATAACATAATATAATACTTTTTAGATAAATCAATTACTGTACCGTGAAAGTGCAATTCCGTACGTATATTTATTATATATTTACACAATATTTTTTTTATATTCGGTTGTAAGAATATAAAAAATGTTATCTATACACTTACTCGTTCATTATTTTTCTTTATCATAAAGTTTATAAAAAGTTAAACGAAAGTGATGTTTACTTTGCTTTTATTTAATAAAAATATATCTTTAGATATTTGAAATTTAGTGTATTTAATATTTTCATTTTCTTCGCTCTGATGTCGAGGGAAAACACGCAATGCTTTCAATTTTTGTCTTAATAAGAACGAAGCGTCTTAAAACTAGATTCCTAGGTTACTTCTGCCTACCCTGCTATGAGCAGCATACAGCGTCAACCTAAACAAAGTACTTTTTTTTTGTAAACATGATCTAATCAAAGTAATTATAATTATTATTTTCTGAGGACTTAATTGACTATTAAATAATATATGCAAATATGTATATGCTACTTGATTAATTACTAGAATAATTTACTTTTGATATAACATTCAACAACAAAGAATTTATTTCTATCGAGAGATTTATAAATCTTCAATCACTTTTAACAGAGCTTGTGCCAAAATTTAATTCAATATTACATAATGTAGCATGTTATTTTTGTTGTAATAACGGCACTTGCACTCCGACGTAGGTAAATAAAGTGTCTAATGTCTTCTAAGATCTTATAATTTTGTTTCGTTTTAACGTGCATCTACTATTGCGTAATATTGTCTCTTTACCGTACACTCTCCTTTGTGTGTTTCCCATTCAACGTGACATTGGCGAAGTGATTAGTGCTGAACTGGCACGCTCGGATCGCCATAATTAAAGAACAACAACAACAATTTTGTTTCGTGAATTGGAATTTCCATTACGGCTATAGATTACTTAAAATAAATAAATATCTGGATCTGATTATTATGAGAAATTCCTTCCATGGACTCACCGTCACGTTGCAGAAAGCTTGGAGCAGTTGCAGTGCTTAAAACTTGTGACGTTTTGATTTTTAGTTTTTAAAAAAATGCTCATTAATATTAATTAAAGAAATGTGTACCGTATATAATATGTAATAATTACTTATTATATACAGTACATACTCGATGTCCTTCCATAATCTATATTATAGATTATTATTTAAAAATTATATCAAATAGTATTTTTATCAATATGCATTTCATAAGCATTTGTGCATTATGTTTAAGCAGTCTACATTAGTGTTCAGTCTAAGGGAACCTGGAACTAGTCCCAAATTAACGGTTAGCGCGTCATTAGTCTATATTTGTTCTTTATTATTTTTTGTGTATTTCTATAGTGACCTCGTCTTGTTACTAATAGTGTGAAAAAATAATAAATAAACCAATATGTAAATAAAAAATAATTGCTAATAAATATTATTTTAATCATTTAAGAAAGTCTACTATAATCTATTATAATTTACAGTACATTTAACATAGATAGAGCTTGATAAGAATACAAAAGAATAATAAGATTAAAATAATAAGTAACTTATTTTTGAGAAAATTTATACTAAAGTCCCTGTGTGTATTGGAAGTTCTAAAATATTTTATACGAACATTTTATACATTTAAAATACACAACAGGTAAATTATGTTGTAAGTTGTAGCCGTACAATACACTTAAAGTCAATTCCCAGAGCAATAAGAATTTGGCGTTCCGCCCAATCCATACAAATCAATATATAAGTGAGTGAAGTGCATTAATAAGGCTACTAGTGTTGCCAACTCTCGAAAGTGGTTCTTTCGGGAGACCTCCCGGGTCTCCGGAATTGTATGTTTTGGGGTTTGCTGAAAGAAAATCGCTAATTCATTTTTAAATATTATATTTGTTTTGTTTTCGAATAGCATCTAATATTTGTCGGGTTTTCACCACAAAATCATAAAAGTTTTACATGAAATATCTAAGTTCGTTAGTACTTGTAACTCCGCTTTTACTACTCATAAAAATACTCATTCGGTTTCTTTCCCTGTTCCATACTTGCTCGAAGCATGAAGCATTAGAGACAGGAATTCAGGACAGGGTTTTTTGAAAAACCCGAGAAATTATTGTTCTCCGGGAGGTCGAGAGGTTAACCATTATTACCGGAGTCTCCGGGCAATCCGGGAGGGTTGGGAACCCTAAATACTACTAATATTGTCTATGAGTACATTAAAGAAAATTGTATTAACGCTTTGGCTATCAATGGTTGGCTATTTCTATACTGTTATAATGAAAATATATTGTTTCTAAAACAATTTTATATAAATTAACCTAACAATTAATAGCAGTACTTATCTATAATTTATCACTACCAAGATTGTTAAATTAAATATAAAATTAAACCATTTACCTGTATCTAAGATATTAACATTTATAATAATAGACAAAAAACCTGCTTTTAGCTTAAGGCTTGCGGTTAGTCGAATGGTTTTTTAAATCAGCCTTGAAACTCCTAAGTCGAGGTCATTGACATATAATCTTTTGGCGTTTAGTCTTTAACTGTTTTATTTATAAAAAAGTATAGTTTATATACACTATACTTTTCCCTTCCTTTTTTACTATAATATTATCAACTACAATTTATTCTAAGTAAACATAAAATTACATCGCCTATATTAACTACAACGTTTTTTGAAAAATAAAACATTTAATTAATAAGATTTATAATGCCTGACAGGTTTTAATCTGCCTTCAATCAATTATTTTCATTGTATTCATTACCAGCAAACAAACGTGTAAAAATAATGATTTAACTCACAAAATTTTATGTATTACTAACAATATTCTTTATAAGTAGGTAAGTATTTTTAATAGATAACATCTTTCATATACCTGACCTGAACAACTACCTAAAAGGCAGGTAGTAGGAATGCAGTGAACGTCGCGTTTGGAGGGCACCTTCAAACACTGCCATTGACCGTGGTCAGGGACGCGGCCCTGACAGCGTCACTCACTATCCGCCGTGATGTAACGCTCTTCACAATAGCGGTAGTCTATTGAACCAATTGAGGTAGGTACGTTCATTTATATAAAAGCTAAAACTATTGTCCAAACAATAAAGCTAACGTCGTGATTTTATCTATATTATCTTTTAGAAGAATAATTCTTATGAAATATTAAAATAAATTTTAAATATTTACATTTCTAACAGAAAACTTATACATTTTGAACTCTTATTTTTTCCAAAATGTATTGGCTGTGAGCATATTTTTTTCCTATCTCTTTATATGTATTCTGTATAGTTTATACTTAGTAATTATTAATTTGTCGAGTATCCACGTACTTACTTAAATATAAATGACATTTATGAAGTACCTACTAATCTATTAACTGTCGCTGCCGTATGTAATAAGTTCTATATTTAAGTATATAGATTAAAACAAACATTGGAACTCGGAATAAAATATAATTTCAGCACCTTTGTAAAGTTTTATATACAAAATAAATATTAACCTTGTACTGGTTTAGGGTTCCGTGCCGTAGAGGTATGAAAAGAAAAAAACGAAACCCATATACAATCACTTTGTTGTACATCTGTCTAACTGTCTATCCGTCTGTCAAGACACTTTTGCTCAAGAAGTAGTTGAGGAATGAAATCTTTTGTCCTTGGAACACAAGAAAGATCTTTATTATAAGTCCAATAAAATTCGTCAGATAATCAAAACGCTACCTTACGTTCAACTAGAATTATGAAGTTATAACATACAATAGAAATAAAAAAAAGCTGAAAATTGGTCATCTATAGGTATATCACGGAATAAAAGTAAAGAACAACTTATATTTGTATCTATTTAGTTCATTTCATCTAAATGATTTAACCGAGCTTGCCAATTTTTATAAATTGCGCGGTTGATTGTGAAATTACTACAGAACCCGCTGTGGGCGAGTCCGATTTGCACTTGTTTTAAGTAAATAAGTATATCATTTAAAAGCAGTCACTAACAGTCGCATTAAATGTAAATAATATCAATTATCTAATATCTAAATAATAATATTATATTATATCTGCCGAACTATCATACCTTAGACTGCGCTCATTGCCTTGAAAGCAACAAGTAACTTCTGATATGGTAGTTATTTCTTTCGAGCTATTTTAATATTATGCAGCCAGCCGTGGCGCAAGGTTGTGGGTTCGATTCCCACTCGAGGAAATGCAATATTTAATATTTTTATTTCTTGGCTCTAGTAACGATACAAACCGCAGCGTTGAATTCCCCAACTCAACACGCAATCAACTCCAAAATTCGGCGGAAAGTGAGTAGCGCAAGTCCTAGTGGGAACGGAGTGTCTTAACACTAGGTTCCCGGATTTTCTCTGCCTACTCTGCCATGTGTAAAATATAACGTGAAGTGAAAAAAGATAGAAGAACTATTTTACCTTATATTTAATAAGCAAACTGCGTAGCAATGACGAAGAATTAATATACGCTATTCTTCTTTTGTGGAACAATAATAAAATTAGTTCTAGGTTCTAAATTGTACAAAAAATATCTGCCTGTATCATGTAAATGTTATAACATTTACATGATACAGGCAGATATTTTTATTTTTATTTTTTTAACATATATAAAACGTAAGTGCTAATTAAACATACCTACTTGCCTACTATTATGTTCAATGATGATTAGAATTCAATGTCGTATTGTAAAACTGGTTGTCATAATTACTGACCAGTAGCTCAAGTCTGGTGATCACGTGCTTCATATTCTTTACAGATTTTAGTTTAATAAATAGAAATCGTTTTACATTTAAAACGAATAAGTAAACGACTTATGTGTTATAATTATCTATATCCATGATATAATTCTCTATTTAAATCAGTTAACTATACTACTTGCTATTAGAGCTAAAAAAACAAAAAAGAGTTTGTGAAGATGAAGGTTGTTTCTTCCACCTTCAGGCCAAAAAATACAGAACGGATTTATGTGAAAGTTTACAGTAATATAGCTAACACAACGGAATAATACATAGGCTACAATTTAGGTAAACATTTTGTATCATTTGGCTATAAAATTTATAACAAGTTTAAGCGGCGGCAAATGCGGCACACGGGTACGCTTGTTCATAATAATTTGGGAATGAGTAATTCATAACTTGACTTCACTTCTAATAAATAAATTTATTAAAATAATCAATATCAGCTTGTATCGCGCATACAGCAGGGTACGCAGAGGGAACCTAGTGTTAAGTCACTCACCACACCCACATTCTGCGGATTATTTCGCGGCATTGCGTGTTGCGTGGGAATCGAACTCACAACCGTCGCGTTATAGTCACACTCTTGTGCCCCTGCACCACGACGGCGAGGGCGAATAAATTTATGTGAATTGAAAATATAATATATTGTATAAATAACAGGCTAATAAGTAATATTTTTTAACTGGAAAAAAGTAGATTTAGTACATTAATGTTATCAAACATATTTGATAAGAAATTATTATTAGTATTTCACAAACAAAATCTATAAAATTATTAAAAAGTTGTTAAATATTTATAATAAAAAACTCATAAATTTATTTTGATCCATTTTATTACATACATAAAATAATATCATTCTAAAGTATCGTTTTTGGTCACAAACAACTGACATCAAATAATATACCCCCTTATAAACATAGCATAACCATATTGATTCGATTTTTGAATATTTTTATAAAGTACAGTACGGGCGACAGATCATGGCCGCTCTGAAAAAACGCTCTCTTTATGAACTTTTACATTTCCACTTGGGAGGTTAGCACTCTGCAAGTGCAGTTAACTTCAGGGCGGCCAAGAGTTGTCGAGCGTATTGTAAATATAAATAGGTACCATGGATATTACCAGAAGCTTTTGTTACATAGAAATATACAAGTAATAGATTATAATATGTTAAAATAAAAATACAAAAAGCTATCTGTGTGTACATTGTTCTTTTGATATCATCATGAATATAAAACCATACACATGCTTCAGTATTTGCTTAAATTGAGATTAATGCATATCCTAAGTATTTATGTAACCCAGTCGGTCAAATACAGCAAAAAATACGATACTCCAGTATCTTGAAAAATTCACAACCATTATATATTACATTACACCCATACAACTTAAATAATACATTTAACATTTTATCCGCCAAAATCGCAGCAGAAATCGCATGCAGACACCAATAACACCTATAATATATACACGAACATTTTGTCTTCCATTCACCACTTAGGCACAATTATTATTAATGGTCGGCACAGTACGTAGAGATATTTAAAAATTGTAAACTTTTTAAAACATTTCGATTAAATGTAACTGTAATGATATAAAAGGACGTGTGATTTGACATGCAGTGTGCGAATAGACATTTAACAACACCAATACAGTAGATATGATGTTAAAATCTTGCTAAATACTTTTAAATTGTAAATAATTATAAACATCGATGATTAATTATACACCCACACATGACTTGGCTAGAAATTAATAAAAAAAATATTTATTCCGAATTACATAATTATAATTAAATATACATTTTTATAAATGCCATGCCATGCCATTCAAAATCTATCATGTATACAATTAAAATAATTATACGTACTTAAGTTTAAGGTACTGTACTGTACTGTATTACTGTGTGAAACATACACATAATATTTAGTACAAGATTTGGTATAAACTAAGCACGATACACTAATAGTAATGCTGAAAATATTGAACGCGATAATATTTACAATAGGGGAACACTTATCATATTAATCACATTCTACCGACTACTATTCAAATCGTAGGCAAGATTTTCTTTTATAACATATACATACATAAAAACAATCAGATCATTGAATAAGCTACGACTTAGTAGATATAACATATATAATATAAATTGACGCATATACCATCCGAATAATTTATCTTGTTTCTAGAAAATGAATTCAAAGTATAAAAAAAAATTATAATAATCCAACAAAACTTACAGTACTGAAGTTATATATTCAGCTGTATTTTTCACATATCCCCATATAACATTTTGTGTGGTCGTACGAATAATAATATTTTAAATGCTTTTGAATGGTATTGTCAGTAGCCTTTCATTATAAAATAAACTGTTCAATAGAACAAATCTATTATGATCTATTAGTTTGCAGCTAACAGCTGAAGAATAATGTCAATAAAAAAAATAATTTACTTTTATACAAACCTTAAATGTCCACAAAAAAATATGCCACAGACTACCTCAGAGTTTGCATGTTCTTAAAGCAAATGGTAAGAGATTTGTGTATTGGTATTCTATATTCATATTACAGGTACTTTCTACACAAAATAATAATCATTTAAAATTGTCAGGTTTTATTTTTATTAATATTAAATGATTTATATATTTTTTGATCATGACAATTTTTTTACATTTTTTATCAACTTCCTTATAAAATAACACTAACTTTACTTTTAATATACTTAATGTTACTTTTACCCTGCCTTCAGCATAACTTGCTTCTCTAAAAAGCAAGTATTGTCAATTGAATTGGCCAGTATCCTTAAAAAACTTACAAACCCTGCCATTATAAATTCGCCATATTTTTATCCATTCCAATGTGTCACTAGTTTTGCTGTTTCAAAAATCTTAACTTATTTAGTGTAGGTACAATTAAAATTTGCATGTTTTATTCGCTTTGTATTGGAAATTAGATAAACTCATTTCAAATGCAACTCTTTAACCAGATTACTTAACAGATTACTGAGAACTCTTTAGACAGACTACTATACATATTTGGATACCGAACGTTTTTATAACGTCCTTTGCTGTAGTTCGTGTTCACGGGTTGACGGTCTACTGGCGTCTTGTGTATAATAGTAGCCGATGTGTCTGTCGACTTCGGGTTTTCAAAAATGTAAAATACTAAATATACGCGATTAATCCGGTTAGTTTTATTTAAAATGTGTATAGTATTTAATCGCGAAATGCAAGGATCTTATTCGGTAATTAATTACCCAATAAGGTACTTGCTTCAATATGTGTTTATGTAAATCAGTCCAAACTTAGTTGTTAATTTTTATTATTTTCAATAAAACTAATTATGGAAATTATAATAACACATTAACTTACTAATTTAAAATTATAATTTCTCATTTATGGCAAGCTATAGTCAAACAATGGACAAAATATGTTAGATAAATTGTTTTATAAGGTACACATTTGTAGGTACATTAAAATTGTGGTTGTAATTGATCCTTTCTATCATTAATAAATTATATATATATATTCTTTATTGCACAAAATATACAGAAATTCATTTCAAACTTGAATCTATATGTTAAATATTTAGAATGAAAATAATAACATGGCTTTATGAAATCTTAACCTTTATTTAAATTTAAATACACATGTATTTGGACTTGACTATAAATACAAAATACTAATTTAAATGTTATAAAAATAGAAAACATGATATTTATCAGTCAAATTTATGCAAACCTTTTAAACATTTTTAAAGTGTTATTTCACACTAAGATAGAAATATATTTTAGAAAAGATATAAAAATTTGGACACATTGGGACTCAAATCCATGCCTATTGGAGTTGAAACCCCATATTTTGAGTCTCACTATATTAAAATTTTTATAAATTTTATAAATTGAAATTTTGTTGAAATAGTTGACGAAAATTTAAATGTTATGTTATAATATTCATATACATATTGTTAAATATGTGGAAAGCTGAAAATTTAAATATTCACATGTTTAATTGATTCTCAGCAGAGATGTTATGCATATAACATTTCAGATCTGAATATAGATACACATATTGGTAGGATACTGTATCGCAATTTTTTTTTGTTGTTTATCTTATCGTACTCAACATGCTAGCTAAACGTTGTTGTTGTTCTTTATTTTATGGCTTTTAGATGTGCCAGTGGAGCACAATTTACTTCAACAATGTCATGTAGAATGAAGAAGGCACGCTAGCTACTCTTGCAGCTATGTTGTCAATAAGATTAGTGCATCTTGACAGAAAAAACTAATATATTCATATATTGTTTTAAGATAATAAAAAAATAATTTGTAGAGTATATTGAAACACATGTGATATGTCAATGTCTTAAAGGTAATGTTAGATAGAGATAAAACTGATGATAAATTTGATAATGTTTGCAGCAACAGAAGTATTAAGTGCAAAAAGATAATATTTGCAAATTTGATAAATTTAGTTATAAATTGATTAAATCAAGATCTTATTTATGCTTTATACATGTACGTACATCAAGATTTGGCACATACCCATCTTATTTATTAAAATTAAATAATATCTATATCAAGTCCGCACTTTGTATTTGACTATTTAAAATTTTGTTACTAAAATGTATCAGCTGTTTTAACTGAAATACATATTTCTGTCTTTAATTACATACATAAAAAATAATATAATTAAATAAAAAAATTGCCTTGAAGTAATTCATTGATAACATACATAAACTTATTCAAAAACATGTATTGATAAATGATATAAAATAATAATTTTCAAACAACACACATTAAGAGTCAGGGAGACCACTATGCCTTTTTAAATGTTCACTGTTATCATCACTGTCAGAATTCTTTCGTTTACGTGTATCAAATCTAATACCAGTCTCATGAACTACTTTTTCACTATTTTTAATTGCTGAAATAATAGTCTCTTTGGAAGGTGCCACTAATTTAAATTCATCAACATTCTCATTGACAGCAGGCTCCACTAAATGCATTACAATTCTTTCTAAGTGTCTTGGATGTTCAACTGGAATTTCATCAGCTGATACTACTTTTTCATCTTCTAATCTATCTGTATCTACCATTACTGAATACTTTCTTTTCATCTCCTCTAACATTTGTTGGCCATATTCCTCTCCTATGATACTATTGATGCAAACAAAGCTTTGTACTTTTTTTGTATCTTTATCTATTTCCAGAAAACCTCTTGTTCTCATGTAAATAAAGTGACCAGAACGTGACATAAGCCTATAAAAGGATTCACCATACTCTCTGCTTTGATCATACATTTGTCTTAACACACAGATTACCCAACGAACATCTTCTTTGTGCATAAATACAAAAGCTGAAGTACCTGTAACCTCATCTGTCATATATCCAGCTGCTAAAGAAATGCTTTGATCACATTGAACAATTCTTCCATCTATTAAGTGTCGAGTCCAATATTCAGAGTATGCTGTAGGTGGTAATATTCTAGGAGGCAAGTTATTGGACAGAACATGAACTATGCCTATGAAAACATAGTCATTACCACTTGATGAAAATGTACGATGATGCCTCACTCGTTGTCTTCTAATTGTCTGTTCATCTTGTACTCCATTAGATGTAGCTCGATCAGAACGTCTGAGCACACCTTCAATTCTGCACCGCTCATATCGTGGGGGATCTGATCTTGCCCCAGATCTCATAATTCTAATGTGAAAATTATGAAGATCATCAAATAACTTTGGGTTACATCCTGTTTGTAGTTCAATTGGAAATATATGTTGCCTTAGAATCTCTTTATCTTCATTGTGAATATAGTTGTAAATATCTTGCCCAAGTAAATCTATATGACAATAACCTAATTTTTCTTGGACATTAGGAGAAACATTAAAAATACGACCTTTGCATGTAATTGCAAACATAAAGCCTCCAATGAGATCGAAAAATTTTAATATAGCTGAAGACCAAGTTTCAAGGTGACAGCATTTTATGGAATCACCAAAGACATGCTCATTACGAAGTTTATTAGCTGCAAGTCGTAAAACACTGGTCTTATCAACTTTTCGTTGTGAATGAACTATGTCAGAGAGTAAAGTCATCATTTGAGCAATTTGGGAATTAAACTGACTTCTACGATGTTTTTCGGCAATAATTCGTGATTGGCGATCGCTAGCTTTTGCTACAGGCATTTCAGGTGAATGTGCGTCAGAAGAAGAATCACCACAACTTACAGGTTGTAAGTCGAACGGTTGAGGAACAGCAACTGCCATTCCAAAATCAGGACTAGCAAGACCAACCTGGCTTGATACACCAGCATGGACTCCGAGTCGAGTGCTCGTCGTGCCTGAAGATGTCATCATTATATATATTGATCACAAAAGCCACTGTATAGATGATATTCAGAGAACTATCAAAATATATGAATATATAGAAAAAAACATCACTTCATTGTATATAACTCAAGAAATATTTTTAATAATAAACATCACAACGTTTACATTAAATCTGTAAAGACAAACTATGAAACGAATATTGATATTTTACTAGTTATTCAGAAACTAAATATTTAATAAATATCAACTACTGAATGTACACAGCAACACAGCGCGATAAAATAGTACTTCGGAATCAGTAGAAACATATAGTACCAACTGCAAGCTACTAAACTAATCATATAAATTATAAAGACGGAAGACCAGCCTGCACACACACCATAGACTATTAAAAAGAGTGGATTTCTGAGCACGGGTGGTAGTTAATTTACTTGCCAGAGTTACTAAGCTGCCATTACAAATTAAGAATACATTACATATTTTGATAGTGAAAAAACATGAATAATTAAAAAAATATATAAAATTTGTAATAATACATTAATACATGTAATACATAAAAAATATTAATCTGTCTCATAATTGCGTAGTATTTATTATTACTGTTATAGTATATTATATAATTATATTTTTTGTCCGTTTGCAGGTTAAAAAGTTAATAATTTAATAGAAATATCTGCAGTTCCGAATCTATTGACCCCAATTAGAGTCTAAATAGATATGACATAATTCTATTTTTGTACTTTATGATATATATTTATGTGCATAAAAAAAGTTTTACGGCTTTGAAGCTTATCAGCTACGTCACCGACTGCAAGACTACCTCGAATAATATGTATGCAAATGTATGTATGAGTAAATGTGTTCTGTGTATGTATGTGAGTTGTGAACTGAACTTGTGACGCGAATGAATGTGAACGTGTTAAAAAGAATAGATCAAAACGAACAGTTTTTATCAGTTTTATAATAAATTTTCCTAAAATAAACACCTCTAGTCACTTGCGTTTACCGTAAGCCAAAATACGGTAAACAGGGTGCTTAGGCATTGGTGTTGGTGGAAGCTTGGCAAGCCATCGCAAGCGTCTAAGCGGCCTATAATATTAATAGTGACAAGTGACAACTGACAGTACGTCATTTAAATGTATTCATCTGTATTCTGTATTTAAAATTTATCATAAAATAACAACTATGAAGTCATCAAGTCACCGATCATCAATACATATTATTATTATATGTAACAACTAGTGTAAATGTGATTCAGTTCAGTCAGTTTATATTAAGATATCTGAAAGTGCGGTCTTCCTTTAAAGTTTTGTAATAAGATTTATAAGTGTACAATTTATTTATTACCAAAAACAGCAAATAAAGTTTATTTGTAATTTAATGTTGTTATATTGTAGATCTTCTTTCTTATTATTTATTTTTGAAGTAAAACCGGTTTTTGTGGCCAAGTATTTGTTAACCAGTTTATCGTATTGTATTAATTGAGGAAAAGACCAATTACCACATGTGAAAAATAAAAAATGTCACTTAAATACATGAATTTTTGCATTTTTCTATTGTTGAATTCCGTATATTCTGGAGATGGTAATAGTTTAGTTATTATATAGTATAACTTTTTGATAATAAATGTTTTATAAATATATTTTTTTATTACCTTTTTTTTAGTTGGTGATAGATGTTCTACAGAAGATGGGACTTCCAATGATGGGACCTGCAAATTAGTCTATGAATGTCCAGTTGCTGTAAGGTCAGTTTTCTGATAATTTTATTGCTGGGTAATTCAAAAACAATCTTTTTATTTATATTTATTTATATGAAAAATATAAAATATATATTATAAAGTTTCATACTTAGTCTTGCCCTAAATATTATTAAAATATTTTTTTTGTATGTATCTATTACTATTACAATATGTTAGTTTAAGACATGAACCATTAAAAATATATAAAGCTTATTTGAAGTTGTCTCTCTCTGGCTGCAATTCAGTCCTTTCAACATCGAGGCCAGTTATCTTTCTTTCTAAAGGAAAAGTTCTTCTCTGTCAATTATATGGATTGCTTTAGGGACTCCAAATTATAATAGTATTTAGAGCAAGCTTTATTCTTTAAAAATGACCATAAATTATAGTGTATTAACATCAGTATCAGATGTTGGCCAGTTTACAGCTGTGATGAAGTCCTAAACAGTTGTTTCTAACCAAGGGGGAATTGGATGGATAGAGCTTTATGATCCTGCTTCTAGGCTTGCTGTAAGGACAATTCTTGGTTATTGAACTTTGTGTCATTAAGAAGCTTAACTACATTCTCAAGAATGGTATTGTGTTACACTTGTGCAGATGTTTTGATACCTTTTTCACAAAAATATATCTTAATATTTTAACTAAAAAAATCTCATCCATAAACATTTTTTTTCTGTGACCTTTGGTTAACACTTAAGTAGTTGTTTTAACTTGACCACTATATTATTTTTTTAATTATCAGTTATGAAATGTATGTGTCACTTATAGTTTGTGAGTCATAAGCCATCTTCTAAAATACAGGACATGGTTCTAGGAATTTTCTTATCATCCGAGATTAAATATTTTACTTTCAGACAGGATTTCTTTGAATTCTTGCTTTGATCTGCATTTTTGTACTAACAATATGTGGATTGCTGGATTTTTTTCTGTCACAAACAGAGAGGTTTTATTATACCTATAAGTAGCCTGGTACACAAACATTTGACTAATAACAAGTGTATGGAGGATTTTAATAATTATTTGGCTCCATACCTACTGTATGTTATGCAATCACAGCAATTCGGCTCTCTTTATATCCCTGCTCTATTTTAATATCACAAAAAAAAATTCACTATATTGCTATTTATATGAAATTAACAAAACAACCTTTTCACAGGCTCATTCAAGATTCAGGAAATCATCCGTTTCGCAGATGTGGTTTCCGTAGTTTAACAGAAATAATCTGCTGTCCATCAAAAGCATATGAAGTTAAATCTACTACAAAAAAACCAACACCTACTCCTACAGATAAATTTGGTATAACTGTATATATTTAATATTTATCAATTTTGTTCCTTTTCATTAATAAAAATAATATAACAAACATAATGAGCTTGTCGTGGCTCAGGGCCACAAGGGTGATACTGTAAATCCATTGATTCTGGGTTCAATTCCCACTTGAGGAAACTGCATGAAGCTGCTATCTTCTTCCTTACCTAATACAATAATATAGAATCAATTTCACACTTTCTGTATTATTTATCTACGCACTAGAGCATGCAAAATGGAAATAATTTGTTTCCTCAAGTGGGAATTGCACCCACAGTTAGATGTTGTCATCTCCTCTCCTCATCCTAATTTGTATTTCTGATATTATGTCATGTTACCTCACTCTATATTTCTTTCTCAGGTGAAACACCCATTGAGTCTTTGAGAATTGCCGATAAAGGTTTGATATATTTTTTTAATTATTTTAATATGTATAACATAGACTATTTTACTGTTTATTTACTATTTGTATTATTATTTATAATATTATTTTTTTTTTTTAAATATACTCTATGACTGATTCTGAGATTGATTTAATTAATTTTATTATAGAATGTCAAAAGATTGTGAGCACAAATCAACCTCCTTTGAATTTGCATATAATTGGCGGTGACACGGTTTCTGCTGGGGAGTTTCCACACATGGTAATTATTACAATATTATCCTTTCTCTTTTTTTAGCTCCTAGAGGGGTATACAGAGGAAATGTTGTGTGTGTTGAGTGTTAAGACACTTTGTACCAAAAATTCGGCAAAAAAATCTGTACAATTCCGAAGATCGTGGCTGCCAAATTTGCGAGGTTTCGCCGTGTTACCAGAACGAAGAAATGAAATTATCAATGAATATTTTTTCTATGCTCTGATTGGGAATCGATCCGACAACCGTCACGTTTACAGTTATATGCTTGAGCCAGTGCACCACGGTGGCCTTAATAATTTAGAACTTTATAATTAACTGACAAGCAGGGGTCACAACGTTCTTAAACTTTCCCTGGTAATCTTATCAATTTCTGTGTCACAAAGGTTAGTTTATCTTTGCAATATTTTTTTCGAATATTATTTATGTATATGCAAATTTGTTTCATAATATTAATAAGTATTGAGTTTTTCCTATAATGATAATTTATTCTTGATAATACTACGTTTTCCCCATTAATTATACAAAAAATGTACAATATGATAAACCAGAAATGAATGACCTAGTATGCTATAATGGAGGTTGTAGTGACGTGGCACAGCGTGTGACCGTAAGCGCGTCGGTCGTGGAGTCGATTTCGTAATTTCCTCGTTCCGGTAACAAGACGAAAAGCGTAATTGAGTTCGGCGCTCACGTACTCAACTCAAAACGTGAAGTCTTGAAAATGATTTAACACTAGATTTCCTGCTTTATGATACTAAAATAAAAATATAGGCATACAACGTAAAATCGTGTAAGTAACTATTAAAAAATAAATATTTACAACAATTGTTAATTAGAGCTTTCAACAATTGTTGTTTTTTATTTTATCCATTGTTTAATGACATAATTGATTTACGAAGATTTCAACGTTATATTTGTTCTACATAGAAATATAGATTTTAAAGGTTATCGTAATGCAGCGTCTGACTGAAAACGCAATCGTGGGTTCCACTTCCCTCGGGGAATTCAATATTTTCATTTATTTTGAGACTTCTGCCAATCAATACGCACAATCTTTAATTCGGATGGAAAGTGGTCAACGGAGAGTTTTAACACTAGGCTATCTTTGCCTAACCATATACGGGATAAACCGTGAAGATATATAGATTTTATATGTCTAATTCAGGTCGCACTTGGCTATGAACGTACAGATGGGTACGAGTTCCTCTGCGGCGGGTCCCTGGTGTCGGACACTTACGTCCTTACCGCTGCTCATTGCGTTGACACCTTAGATCAGTAAGTACAACTATGTAAATACAATCTTAAGCTTCTAACTAGCGTTCAAAATTAATCCAACTATTAAGTATTTTATGTTATTGAACTTTATCACAAACATGATATTATGCTAATTGAAATCTAATACTCACTTATTGCATAGGTTGAAAGTTATGATTACTAGAGAGGCCATTATATTTTTTATATATTTATATATATATATATATATATATATATATATATATATATATATATTAAGCTATCCATGTGAAACATAAATGATAATCATACATTTAATTATAGTATGTCATACAGCATCTAAGTGTAAACGTGACGGTTGTAGGGTTGATTTTTTTGTGGGAATTAATTACTAATTTCCTTGCTCACAAAGCGTTTACTTCCGCCGATCCACAAGCAACGTCTCGAAAATAGGATATTTCGTTAAAGTGCCTACCCTGCTATGTGCGTGATACAGCGGAAAGGTAAAAAAAACATATATTTATATATTTTTTCAGAGTGAAGCCGAGTATCGCGCGTATGGGTGTCATTGAAATCGGCGGGCGAGATTTCTCGAAGGAGTCCGACGTGAGGATAGATCAAATAATAACGCACCCGTCATACATTAGGCGCACAAAGTATCACGATTTGGCCTTGCTCAAGTAATTTTATTTCACCATATCAATGTTAAATCATTATTAATTTGGCTTTGTTGTTTGTTGGTAGGTATTACTAATTCGCCTAAGTTAAATAATATTTTAAAAAGCTACATACTACACATAAGTTAAGTGTGAATTGTAAAATATTGGTTAAATTACAGTTATTATATCAAAACAATTTACAAAATATGGATAATAGGACGACAACGGCTTGTAATGCCACCGTGAATTTTCACCAATTAGTATATTTTGTATTATGTTATTGATATACGTCTGTAGTGAAGATTAAACAAAAGACCTACTAGTACCTACTTATTGAAATAAAACTTATGTAGAGGTAAAATAGGTATCGCAGGTTATTTATTAGAAAAAAATATGACGCTGCTATCGTGACGCATGCGATGGTTGTATGTTCAAATTTGACTCGAGGAAATGTTTGTATTTAAAATTAAGTCTTTTCCTTGTGCAGATTAGACGAAAAAATGTATAAACTTATTCCGCAAACAAAATCTATTTACTTTGCTAGTAACAAAATGAATCATAAATAATTGCTTATATGTATAAACCTAACGTTTTAAATATTGTTGTTCATGAACAAACAAACTGTAATTATGACATACCTAAACAACAAAAGCCAATTGATTGTCTTATTTATACATAATATTAAATTAACATTAATAATTGTTAATCATAATGTAATTAATTATTATTTCCTAAATTATCCTTCTGTCGAGAATTCCTCGTATATATTGTGTTTAACTTCCTTATAGGTTGGAAGCCCCAGTGACGTTTTCGATGGAAATAAAACCGATATGTTTATATACGAAAGATGATAACCCCATAAAGCCGTTAATTATTACGGGATGGGGTAAAACCAGCAATACACGTAAGTACGTTTAACGAATTCGGTATGCGGGTTAAAACTTGAACAAAATTAAATTAAATTAATATGTCATGTCATTTTCAATTTTCTGCTAATTCCAAAGATATTGCTTACTGATATGGTCCTCGTGGGCCAGAGTATGATGTGGGTTCGATTCCTACTCAGGCATTTTAATATTTTAATTTCCTCGCCCTGGTAACGAAATCTCTCGAAACTTCGGCAGTGCGTGAGGAGTTGAGTGTTTAACACTAGGTTAGGGATACAACATGATGTTAAATAAAATAATTTTGACATTCTGTAAGGCTCCTCTACGCGTTCGACCTGTGTCCCCATGAATGTCCTCAAAGGTCCAGGCTCAGGATTCGGGAATTATGAAAGATCGATCGGTCAGCTTCACGCTCTATCCGGCACACAGCAGGGTAGGCAGAGGGAACCTTGTGTTAAGAAACTCCGTTCTCCACTTTCCCCCGAATTCTGGAGGCTTTGCATGTTGAGTGGCGGCACTCAACGCCGCCCTTTACCTTGACACTAGAGCGAAGAAATTTAAATATAAATCTAGCCACACTGTGAGGCTACGCCACAACTAGCCTCAATATAATATTAATAACATTTGTTTGTACAGGTGACGTGAAAAGCACGCTGCTCCTTAAGGCGAACGTGTCGGTGGTGGCGCGCCGCAAGTGCAGCGAGTCCTACACGAACTGGCGGAAGCTGCCCGTCGGCATCGCCGACACGCAAATATGCGCCGGCGACCCGCAGGGCTTGCGTGACACTTGCCAGGTGATTACAACCGCCGGCTGCGGGTTCGGTTCTTATGAGGGGAAAATCATTTTGATTCTTTTCTGCGTTTTTAAATTTAAATCACACTAAGCGGACGCTATTTCAACGCCACTTGGTAATAAATGTAATTAACATAAAAATGCCTAATTAGACGGCAATTATATGTACGTAATCCTCGACGAAGGACTTTATCTGCGCATATCTCGGCGTTGAGTTCCGCCACTCAACGTGCAGTGTCGTGAAAACTGGGCGTTGCATGGAGAATGGAGATATATCTCCATTTTTCATTCTAACACTGGGTTCCCTTTGCTATAATATATCTCCATCCCTCTATGGATCTGAATTAAAATAACTTCAAAAAATAAATTGTAGTCAAAAATTAAGCAATTAAACTTTGGTTTGCGTTTGTGATGCTTTAAAAAGCGGACAAAAAGGGTCCATTGTTTTTTACTAGTGACTATTTCACTATATTTTCTTTAGTCTCTAAAATTTAGTGTTAACTAGTACTATTAAAAAATTTACATTGTATGGATTACACAACGATATCAAGATTTTTAACTACTTTAAACATTGACCCACTACTTGTAGTTGAGTGTAATCTTGCTATTATATAAAACGTAATTTACATAATAAAATATACCTGCTGCTTGATTCAAGTACATGTTTTTTATATGTTTTTTAAGTAAACATTTATATTATTAGAAATTTTACGCAGTAACGAATTCTTTGAGAATCCTTCAAATTTATTTTGTTAATATTATGTTGTTATTTTGAGTTTTATGCTATGGTTTTTAACAATTGCATGATATGAAAAGCCTATTCAGAATTAAGGAAAGAAGCCAGCCAGCAGTTATGCTTTTATCTTCTGTTTTAGATTTTATCTAATTGTCTTTGAGAATGAGGTTATTGCAAAAAAATATTACAAATTCCGAGGGTAGGGGTAGCATTGATGCAGCGATCGAATCATACTATTAAAACTTTATTTGTACAAATGTCTATGCCCAATGGCGGTCTCGAGAAGAGCGCTTTTTCAGCAACAAAGGCTCCCGTTCTACATGTAGTTCAGGGCGGCCAGGTATTACTAACTACTGGCCTCGTTCCAGGGAGACTCGGGCGGACCGCTGCAGGGGCTGACGGCGGACGACAGTTTCTACCGGCTGGTGGGCGTGACGTCGTTCGGGCGCGGCTGCGGCACACCCGTGCCCGGCGTCTACACGCGCATCGCGCGTTACCTCGACTGGCTCGAGGCTGCCGTGTGGCCCAACAGTGCTTGACCTCCGCCCCACTGAAACGAATATTCAAAAGATTTTTGCCTACTATGTACGATTTGTATGATAGACGTTTCACAACAACAAGAACAAGACATATAACAATTTTATTATTTTATGGTTCGACTTCGACTTTTTATATTTACTTAATAATTTTAAGCGAAATGTAGAAGAATGAGATTCTCTAGATAAATATATACTTTGTAATAGATTTTTACCTATTATTATATCATGAGATGAATTATGATGATCAATATTTATATCATTTTAGACATTGCCAAGCTCTCTATTAGACGTGTGATTAAATTTAACTTTAATATATATTTTTTGTTGTTTTTTTATTATTTCTTCTAATTATAAATTACTGTTATTTCTTATGCACCAAATTCATTTATCTTCCCGAAAAAAGGTAAGTATTGTGCTATATGTTTATTTTAAGTAATAAATATAAATTTTAGGAACGAAATGAAACATAAGAAGAAAACACAAAAAATGGAGATGAACATAATGTTACTTTAGCATCTTTAACTTCACACATGCTAAAGTCTGAAATAGAAAAAAATATTTTGATATTATACCTACAGTAGATACCAGTAAAATTAATATAAAAGAGCCTGGGCTCGACATAATTGATGAAGATTCTGGGAGAGAGGGAGATAATGCAGGGGGAGGGGGGGCTGCTAAAATAGACAATACTCAAGTTCTTACAATTTTTTTGTTTGC